>JAGFPH010005964.1:13234-45937 GCA_018207615.1 Philaenus spumarius
TAAGTTACAAAATGGCTTTCCCAACGTGGGGCTGAAAAACAAAAGAAGCTATATTTTTATTTTTTGTAACCATAAGTTACAAAATATTGTAATTATTTTCATAATTGTTGGTTTCCAAGTCACTTCGAATGATATAGAAGATAATATATTAATAAATATTATCCGGGCTTCTGGCTGACATTTATTTAAACCACTTCGAAAATGAATTTATAATGTCAGGACTCAATCCACATAGTGCGAAAATTATTTTTTACACACGATATGTTGACGACACGTTTCTTGTGTTCGATGGAACATTACGTCAGGCGGAAATACTTAAACTGTACCTCAATAAGATCAACCCGAAGATCCAATTCACAATCGAGACTGAATTAGACAACATCATACATTTTCTTGATTTAACTATAGCCAAAGTGTCAGATGGGCTCAAGTACAAAATCTTCCGAAAGCCCACCACTACCGACACAACCATACATGCGCACTCACACCGCTGTAACGGAAGGTTACAAAAATAAAATAAAATAAAATGTTAAAAAAAATGGCGATAAGTTAACTTATATCTGTGTATGGTGTGAAAGTAAAATTCACAAAAATGTGGTTTTTTGATGTAGGATGATAATGATTGATATGTTAAAGTGAACTTCGTGTGATACAAAGTTGGTGTACGCTTCGACATTAAAATCCGTCGAATATATTCGAAGTAACGTGAACTTATAAAAGTGCGACCACGAGGCAGTCTTTTGGAGTGTCGAAGTTGTGTGTGTGACTAAAATATCCTTTGGAATCCGATAAATCCTAGGTTAAAACACTTGTGTGAACAGTTCCGTGAGTATTAATAGCCATAATATTTAATAATATCAGTCTGCATTTCAAAATTTTAAACTTTTTTAACATGTAACTTCACTTAATTTGATATTGCGTCATAACTTAGTAAACATAATTGTAACTGATATCTTGTATACATTTTTGATAGTTTGTTTTGTTTGTATCAAGATGATGATAAACTTGTTTGTACATAATTATTTTCTCATAATGTGTGAGTAAAAACATAGTTGTTCCGCCACAATGTCTTGATTTCTTTCGTTTAACCATGGCAACCCATTAGTGAGTACTTTGCAGTCAAAGACACACGACCTGAGAAATTAAATTTACAGTAGAATATTTTTAGAAATAATTATATATGCATAAATAAATATGAGAGCATGCAAATAGGTTATATGTGGATTATTAATTTTTTTTTATATAAGAGTTAAGTGAAGAAGTTCTATAAGGTTTTACAAAGGAGGTTTTAAGGTGTAAGGTGGAGTTGTAAGTTGGAGTTAAGGTGAGTCACGTGGTGAATAATTTTTGTAATAGAGGTTGAAGAGTGAGGAGTGTTTTTTTTATGATTAAGGTTGTATAATGAGCGACGATTTTTAAAGGTGAATTAGTATATGAAGTGTAGGCGAGGTGAGCAATAATCCACATATAACGTTTTTATTAATCTGAACATTTTATTTTATTTTATTTTTGTAACCATCCGTTACACCGCCCGATATCCCATAAAATGGCAGCGTACAATAGCTTTGTCCACCGTCTTTTAACAATACCAATTAACAACAGGACTTCCGTGACGAACTTGAAACCATCAAATACATAGCACACGCGAATGGTTATCATAAAGTAATGATCGATAAATTGCTACGTAAACATATTTCAAACAAACAAAACCCCATCAAACGGACTAAAAGTAAAAATAAGAAATTTGTTTCAGTCGAATATTCAAACGTCGTTCCACATATGCTAAAAAACACGTTTGCAAAACATGATATCAATGTTACTTTTCGCACCAACAATAACGTGCAAAAGTTATTACGACCAAAACGTTTGATCCTGACGGAAAAGAAATCGGGTGTTTATAGAATTGAATGTGATGATTGTGACAGTTTCTATGTTGGTCAGACGGGCAGAGCTATCAAAGAACGGTTTAAAGAACATTTGCCACACAACAACATGCGCAAAATAAGTTCAAACTTCGCTCAACATTTAATTGACTCCAACCATTCATACACTGATTTTAACACAAATTTGACCCCAATCCATTTTTGCAATAAGGGAAGACTTTTGGACGCAATGGAAGAATTCGAAATATACAAAGAATTTAACAAAAATCCCGCCAATGTCTTAAAAGATCAGCTGTCATTCAAGAGTAATGATCTATATGACACAGCCCTCGGTTATCTCAAGAAAACCGGTCCTTAGGCTAAATAAATATTGATATTCCATAAATTCTGTTAGTACAGCAGTGGCCGCTCAACGATGTACATCGTAGGAATAAATTATTATTCGGCATTTATGTTTAAATATGTTTTTAAACGTTTTATAAAAGTGTTGTGTGTTTGTGTTTTTTATAAAGTGTGTTTTTAGTGTTTTATGTGTGCTTGACAATGGGAATGCTTTCCCGAAACGCGTCGTATTAAGATTACTTAATCATTCTTCAGAAGTCACAAGACGGACAAATTTAACAAGGTAATATTTATTAATATATTATCTTCTATATTAAATATTGTAACTTTGATTATGATGCAAAATAAACAATTCAAATAAGTAGAACCTGTTTTTTATTTATGTATAAATAAACATATGATATCGTCATGATTTTGTCAGTTTAAGGAATTTATTCCCTTAAATATTTTATCCTGTGATCTAGTAAACTATGGTGAACCAACAGTTTGTTTACTAACAATAAAAACATTCTGTTGTTTTTAAAGCCACTATGGTCTTATGCCTATGATAGGCTTTTAGGTTTGTCTATTAACTGTCTGTACAATGCTTCTACATGTCACTATGCCAGTTTGTAATTTTTGCTATAACTTAGCTGCAGTAATTTTCAATTTATAGTCTAGGCCTAATCATAAATGTATTTTACTTTCTTTAAACTAATATTTAAACGCATTTTTGTCTCACCAACATATTTTTTAGGAGGTCTTTCAGTTTAGAAACTCATATCAACACTCCTGTTACCTCTTTTAACATTATATTCGCCTGATACCTTATGAAATTGGTTTGAATATATTATGTTCAGTAGGTTCCCGCTATTCCGAACCCCTCTATTCCGAAGTTCCGCCTATTTCGAACAGAGTACAGAAAAAATACTGAGTTTTTTTAACATAAAAACAGGAGAAACTAAAAAGATGTTCGCGAAAAAAAGGGCATTTATTGTTATACAAATAAGTTAAATGGAGACATACATAGAGCCTAAAATTGATGAAAACGCCTGAAATCAAATTGGAAAGAAAGCGGGTTTTGTTTCCTTTACGTTTTAAATCTGTTTTGCGGGAAGGAAGCTACCACAACAAGTGTCCGGTGAAACGGATACCGTGTCCTTCAGAAAGAAGGAAGGATTAGATACAACAGCTAGGCATTAGTAGTAGTGTTGTTGCCACCTGCCAATTGCGTTCATCCGTTTTTCTCCTCCGTTTTCGTTATCTCGAACAAATTTTTTTTTCCTCGATCTTTTTCAAGATTATGCGGTAATAACGGACAGTTTGCGGGATGACAAAACGGATAGTTCGAACAACCTATCCTTTCCCTTCCGTTTTTAGAAGAAAACAGAATTTTAGCTGCATAAAAAATTTCAATCCAATCCGTTCGGTGGTTTTTGAGATTTTGTGATAAGTGAGTCAGTCAGTGGTATTTGGATTGTATATATATAGATATGGTTTTGATTGTTTTGTTTTACTTTCTTGGTATTAAAAAATAATAGTATTGATTTTATATTTTGTAACATTAGATTAAAAAATTTGCAAAAGATTTTGTTTATAATTAGTTTATAAATTTAACTATGTTTAGAGCAACACATGTTCCTGTAGGGGAAGATCAGACACAGCATCTTCAGATGGCTTCTAATTTAGCGAGAGTCTTCAACAGTCGTTTTGGAGAGACATTCCCATCTCCTGTACCAATGGTTGAGGGTAAGTCTCTGTTGTACAATGATTTTTGAGTAGGGCAACTTGTTAATAGGTTCAAATAGTTAAAACGTTAGTTTAACTGTATGCCAGAAATATAAAGTCTTATGTGTATAGTAAATATTGAATGAATAATCCAATTGATAGCAAGTTTGGACTGGTTTTTACATATATTCAGGATGGCGATTCTTTAAAATATTAGTGCTTCGGAGTATACTCATAAAGTTCAAGTTGTTGAAAAATTAAAAAGCAGCAAGAAAATATAAAAGAGTTTAGTAACAATCTGCTAGCAGCAAATAATCTGATCATGTCTGGCGAAGCTACTTTGTATCTTAATGTTTTTTTAATAATACGAATTTTGGATTTTGATCTGTTGTAAGTACACAATGTTTTTAAGAAAAGCAAATGTCTTCTGAAAAAGTAGTTGTAAGGTGTGTACTGAAAGTTCAGCTCAAGTAACCGGTCTATACGCAAATGATGTATTATGGTTAAGGTAGAAGGTTACACGTAGTGTTTCATTACTTGTACCCATTGCAGTATGCATATTTTAAGCACGCTAGGGCGAATGCAATTCTGCAAAAATTGTTCCCAAAACATCTAACCTAACCTGACCGTCTTTTGCAAATTTTGTATGTGGAGGTTCCTGAAAGAAAGGGATTTAGCGAAATCCGACCACACCATAATTTCATGTGAAATGAGGTACAATTAAATATCTTCAACAATGCATTTCAAATAATATTTAACACTTGGATGGTATAGTTGTAAAAATCAGTTACTTTAAAATTAAATCTTAGTTATGTTATTACTAGTAAGCCCCCGTGAAAAAGCACAGGCTGATTAGTTTGATACACTATCAGAAATACATCGTTTAAAAAACAACATTAAGGAATACTTATCTAATCCTACATAACTATGCTGATGGAGATTTTTAACTCGGTAAATGTGTAAAATTATAAGGATTATAAAACTGTAGGCCTTGTATTTATGTTTGTTATCTATACATAATTAATTTGCTAGGGGTTATTTTGTGAGTAGAACTCCTCCTAGAGTTTTTAACCGATTTTGATGTTTTTGGTGTCATTTTACAGAGCTCACTCTGAAGTTGTGCTTCCCTTAAAATGAGCTCAATGTACGTTAAGGGCTTCGCCCCAGTGGCCCTCAAAGTTGCCATGTTAATCTTATGGAAGGTCAATCTTAAGGAAGAAGAAGAAAGATTTCTTTTGATTTTATCAGGGGCACAAAAAACAGCTGATTTTGATCAACAGCTGATTTTGATCAACAACTGATTTGGATCAAAAACGGAATATAATTTTAGGTTAGGTAAATCAAGCAATAGCGAAGCATTGCCCGGTCCACTAGTTATATATTTAAAGAAAGATAAAAATATTATCTTTTAATCGCTTTTTATTTCGTATTGATATATCAAATGATTTAGAAGTTATTAATATTATAGTAAAGAAATGAATAATCAAATGTGTTTATGTTATACGAAGATGTAAGAATGTTTCCGAAGTTAAATGAATATATCTCTTCTTTAAATTTGTATAAACAAATATATTGATGATAAAATGTTATAACAATTGAAGTTGTAAACATAACCCCAAACTATAATCTACATTGGGTTTGTCTATTACAGGTGATGGGTGAAATCAGCTGTTTAGACGTAAGAATGTTTCTGAAGTTAAAGGAATAGTTATCTTTTCTTTAAATTTGTATAAAAAATCTGTTGATGATAAAAGGTTGTATTTATATATAGTTTATTACCTCAAACCAAATATTATAATGTATATTATAGCATACATTTATTTAGCTCATATTTAAAAAAATCTACTTCACAAAGACATTATAATGATTGAAGTTGTAAACATAAACTCAAACTATAATATGCACTGGGTTTACAGATGATGGATGAAATCAGCTGTTATATTAAATGTTACTCATTTACATACGTATGTATGTACGTACGCTCGTCCACTTGATTTTATAGGAGATGATTATCGAGTTGTAAGCTCTATTACGGGAAAAAAGCAGAAATATTTTACCATGCTTTTATTAACTCGCTTTCTTGTCTGTTCAATACAAATTTTGCAATTGATTTAAACTAACTTTCTAATGAGTTAGAGACTTCAAACTTTAACATAGCACAGAACTAGACGACAATGCAATATTAACTCGATTTCTTGTCTATCTTTTTGTTGGTTTGGTACAAATTTTGCAGTTGAATTTTTAACTTACTTCCCGATGAACTAGAAACTTGAAACTTTCAACATAGCTTATAACTGGATGACTATGCAATATTAACTCGCTTTCTTGTCTGTCTGTTTGTTTGTTGGTTCGGTACAAATTTTGCAATCGATTTTAAACTTACTTCCTGATGAGCTACAGACTTGAAACTTTAGACATAGCTCATAAATGGATGACTGTGCAATATTACTCACTTTCTTGTCTGTCTGTTTTTTTTATTGTTCAGAAAGAAAATTAAAATTTTTAGGAAAATAACCATGAAACAGATTGATGTATTATTGGTGTTTAGGTGTAACAATAATTTTCTATTTCAGATATGATCAGGTGAAGATAAACTGAAATAAACCTGCCACATGTCTCTGTTGTAATTTCATTAAGATTCAAAAATCAATTGGAAAATTTCACACACACAAGACTAAAAAGCAGAAAATAATTATATAATTTTATTTTAATATACCACATTTTTAAAACAGACTAAAAAGTATAAAATAATTTCTCATATCCCCATACAGATAGTCCTGAAAATTTGTGATTGTGAATTTTTAATAGCTATGAAAATACTTGTAAAATTTAAAACGAAAATATGGGGCGCTTGCAATAGGTAATTGATGCATGAATAGTTCACCTAAGTCACAAAGAATTTTATTGCACTGCAAATAGTGATGTGGGCCGGGTATATGCCCAGTGGGCTGGTTATTTAAAAATGGGCATATGCCCGGGCATTTGCCCAAAGCGATTTTAAGCGCCCAAAAAATAAAGGGCGATTTTAAGCGCGGGCGTTTATAAAAAATTTAGTTTAAGGCAGTTTTAACTATTATATTTCATGTTTTAATTATTATAGTTCATGTTTTTAATCTTTAACTGCCTTCAGTGCTTAGTTGTGTTCTTAAAATGTTTAAAATTAACATTTTAAGGGAGGGGGTCATTATCAAGAGATAAGTTGACAAACAACTTAAACCATTAAAATAAACCTCTAAAACTTGTAATATTTTCCATGTGGTGTTATGAATAAACATTTGATTGCAAAATTGTTAAATAATATCTAAATTACTAACTGCTACTTAAGCAGGTTTCTACTCTGGAAGTCATAAATGTGTGCATAATTTAAATATATAATGAATCAATGAATAATTGAATTTATAGTTAAGTATTAAGATTTTGTTAATAAAAAAGTGCATTTTAACAGCTTTGTATTTCAATAACATGAAAAGGCACTTATAAAATAATTATTTTCATTTTGCTTTTATATGGTCCAACACTGGTTTAAAAAATATATATATAATTGATGTTTTTACTTAGGCCTACCAATTTTTACCAAAAAAAAACAACCAAAACAACTAACTTTTCACTTGAGTAATTGAGTACAAAGACCTCAAGTATTGATTATGCCCATAATGATTTAAGACTGATTCCTCTTGTGTAATATACATGTATAATTCTATATTTACATTAGCCAGATATTGTTAATAAAAACAAACCTATAAAGCTTATTTTCAGTGTAAATTATTTCGCCTTGTTGACAAGTGAGAGTCAACACTTCCTACCAATAAAATAACATATTATACAAGTAATTATTTATTTTAATATAGGCTTTTATGTAAATATGTATAATAAGAGGTTTAAAAAGTTATTTAGAAGAGTGGTCTTCAAATTAATTTCCATTAATTAGGTTTATTAGCCTTTAACTGGATAAACGACCGGGCGCTTATGGATTTTGGGCGTTTATTCGTTATAAACGCCCGGGCGTTTTACATCACTAACTGCAAATGATATGGACTGTTGTGTGTTTTCACAACGACAGATTCTCCTTACACTCACTATTATTCAAATGATGGAGTTTTGCCTTATCAGGATATGCACTAGCATTTTTAGGAAACTATATTTCCCAATTTGCAATACTTAACGTTTTTATATTTATTAAAGTCTTCTGTTAGTCAGTGCTCGGAGTCGAGTTCGAAGCCTTCGGGAGCCTGATAAGAAGATGTCCAAGTCCCACCAAGATCCTAAAAGTCGTATTGAACTGACAGACACATCAGACATGATCGTTGAAAAGATTAAAAAAGCAGTGACAGACTGTACCTCTGCTGTGACATACGATCCAGAGGGGAGACCAGGAGTTTCAAATTTGATAAGCCTCCATGCTCTTTCAACTGGGAAGACTTTCCAGCAGGTCTGTGAAGAAAGTTCCCATATTGATACTGGAAAGTAAGTAACTTACCAAAGTTTTAAAATTATTGAATACAATATTTATATAATATTTAGTATTAGCAATACGATAATGGTATAAAGGTGTAATATATGTGAGTTTCAGGGATTTTAATAAATTAAATAAGGGTATAACGTAAAGGGAGTTGCTATGTAAATTTTGGACATTTTAGCCTATTTTAAAACTTAGTATTTTACAAATTTAATAATAAACATAGAAATTCAAAGGGGAAATGCAGACGTTTTTAATAATACAAAATAAAATCTTATTTAATATCTAATTTCAATTTTAAAACAAGAAAGTTACATAAAATCAGCAATGTCTAAAATACAAAACATCGTACAGTGTTAATTTGAAGAAGTTTGATTCACTCGATTTCTAGCCTACAGTTAATAAACATTGAAAGGACAGTTGTAGTTATTGCAAGAACAGAATTTTGATTTGTGATGTTGGTAGTATGTGTAACTCGGTCTAGGGGACAATTGTAATAAACAAGGACAGAATTTTGGTTTGATATGTTGGTAATATACATAACTAAGCATAGGGAGACATATTTGCGGTCCCCTGGAGAAGCATCACGTGATATTACGTCATTGCCACGCTATTGGACTTGCCGGATGTAAGAATAAGCGTCACTTGTTCCTGAGAGCTGATACAGTGAAGACCTGTTGTTGGTTCATGGTGAAATGTATTCACAAATGTGGTTTTTAGCGGTAATTGAGGTATAAATACCGTTAAAGTATGTGCTACGACTATTAGAGACAGTGCTGTGCACGTAGAATGTAAAACGGCATAAATCGTACATGGCGGAGTTAAGAAAACTAACTTTGAAAATTTCGTTGATAGCGTCGGTTCAAAATTAACTATGTCGGACTTTTGAGTGTGAGTACGAATTCAAACATGTTTGTCATTTAAACGTTTCTACAAGTGTTAAGTGAATTCAATATGACGAGGCTAGAGTGCTACGAACAGACATGAAAGAGGGAAAATTTTAGTTAAGGGGTAATTGCAACTTAAAGTCATTTTAAAATATCGTAAGTTTCTTTTAATAAAAGTGCACTATAAAACAGAAAATGTACGTAAGTAATAAGTTTAATTATAAATAAGTCTGCATTTAAAAAATTTAATAATAATTAATATTGTTGTATGTTTAAATTTAAAAGGTTGATAATTAGAGTGTATGCATGAGTGTTTGAAGTTGTTAGATATGTACCATGATTTGCCAATACTTTTTTCTAATATTTTTGTATGCTTAAATCTTGAAATGTGGCATTAAAAGTTTAATGCCAACTACTATGCTTTCTTAATTTGAGACCTTTCCTTCCTAGAACTACTTCATGGTAAATTGAACCTTTGTTTGAAATTTAGAATCAGTGTAGCTTAAGTGATATAAAATGGCATCGGTTTGTTTCCCACAGTCTGTGAGTCTGGGAGATGGGATCTGTGAAAAAAACACAGATCTCGTCATCTTAGAGTCACGGGCCCAGTAGTTGACAACCGAGCGCACAGATGTTTAAGAAGATATGCGTAACAGAGATTTGGTAGTCAACTGTGATGACCACAGATTTGACTATAACATAACCTGCTTTCAATTTTGGGGTTATGTTTGATTGTTTTTGTTTTGGTTAAGGGAGTAGTATTTTATAGCTTTTGACTTGGTAAATATATTAATAAAGTAAAGTATATAAATTGAAAGTACGATATTACAAGTAATTGTTACGTAGCAAAAGGTTTTTTTTTTTTATTAAAGTCACTTAGAAAAAACTTGTCAAAATTTAATTAATTTATTTTTTTTATTTTTTATTAATAAATTTGTTTGTAAACGGCTGGTGAGTGAACAGCACGTTACAAATGTAAGAGTAAAACTGAAAAACATAGGGGAGATTACATTGGAAATCTCAGAGTAAAAAGTGTAAGAACATAAGATCTTTTGAAATTGAAGGCAGGAAACAGTTGGCTTGTTTTGGTGCAATACAGGCTGTGACTTCCTCATTTCGCACCTACATGAAATACACATATATGAAAAAGATGGTTGTGTTAAACATCCTCATCAAAAAGGACTGTGTAGGTGTTGCAAGGTTCTCCAATTCAAAAGTCCGAAAAAATATTTGTTCACAAAATTCTCACTTGCTATCATCCAGAGATCAGTTGAGGTTATTATGAATGAAAATTTAATAGGACAAAATTTTCTACAAAAAGTTCTGGATGTATTTTTTTAAATATTGAAATGTTTTTGTCATGTAAACACGTCACCATCAGCTGCACTTTTTCAAAGAGTAAAATAATCAAACTGTTTGAAAAAAGCCTATATAAATTAGCTCACCATGTGTTGGTTTAAAAAATATAAAGCCGTTCTGATACTTTTTGAAGACCCTGCGAAACCAAAAGGTAGTACATTTTTGTTGAAAACTTTATGGTCTATAACTTTTATAATAACTTTAATCAATTTGAGGGTGATACGAAGAAAAATTTCTCAAACAATTTTTTTTTTCATGACATTTGATCGCTTGAATATCTTCCAGTGTTATAGAGGGTATTTGAAAAGTCTGAAAACGGCTTATATAAAATGTACGAGATAAGTACATGATTCTATAAATGCAGTTATTGACAGCCATAAAAGAAAAACTTTTTGGTTAGTTTGAAATCTGTTCAGTTAGAAATAACTGAATTTATTTCTATCTCATTAGACTCAAACATTTTGAAGTATTAAGCCGTTTCCAGACTTTTCAAACACCATTAGCAGACGGAGACCAAAAATTGTCTTCATACAAAACAGAATAATTTAGGCTTTTAGTTCTAGCCAGTCAAGAAGATTTACTTATTAAGTAGATACTTCTGAAAGATATTACTTAGAAGGTAATACATCTTATTTTTTACAGGTACAAACTTGTTGTAGCAGAAGCATTAGTAGAAAAAGTAAAACCTATCAGAGAAAAAATAAACCATTTGATGGCTTCACCCGAATACTTAGAGGAAGTACTGGAAACTGGATCCCAACGAGCAATGTTATTAGCTGAAATTACATGGCTTGATGTAAGGCAACGAGTAGGCTTTGACATGTTAGCTCGTCCTAATAGACTGAATATTTCTAATTTAACTTCACCGTCCTAGAACTGTAGTGTTATTGTATAAAATAAAAAATTATTAGTGAAATAATGGCAGTTTTAGTACCATAATATTAAGATTATAACACAATTATTATATTTACTGCATATTTTAGATATTGAACACACAGAATTAATTTATCATTAATTTTAACGGAGGAATAGTTAGATCTTATTGTGAGTAAAGATAAGAGTAACTGATGTTAAAGCCAATTACTAATTTTTCCAAAACATACAGAAAATAAGGCCTAATTTTATCTAAAATATAATTCACAAATTATAAAGTGCGTAGGGTATTACAGTTTCGGCGCAAATTTACTATTCGATCCTTAGCTGACCTACGGCAACAAAAATGCAAGAATAATTTTAAAAAATAGCCTTAAGTTAAGGATAACCTTACTTTGGCAAATAACCTTTAGCACAAGGGGTCCTTCACTCAAAATTCAAACAGCAATTTAACATGTTAATACATTAAGCATTTAGCACAGGTTGCATGAATCTCCCTAATATATTTGTAATAACTTTCATAAACTTGGTAGCAACAGCAAAATATCAAAAGAACGTTCATATGACCCAGTGTATACTTAATTATACAAAGATAACATTTAGTCATTAAAAAACACACTAGATTCAAAATGCCAGTTGGAAGTAAAGTCTACGTGCCTAAAAATCACCTTCATTTTCTCAGCTAGTTTTAGAAATGCAGAATAAGTATTTCCATTGGGGTTCCAATGGAATAGAATGCAAATTGACAGCTTCTTGGGAGAAGACTTGTGCAACATGATTCCTTTCTGTACCTTTTTACGGTTATCTCTTATAGAATTTAAGGAGACCCAGTAGGGTTTGCGTGCTACACGGTAAATTACTTGTCCGGAAATATAATTCAAATAAACAATCGCAAATGAATTGCGAGGTTGTCGCTTCTTTTCCTACGTACCCTTGCACTACCTTTCTAACTCTGAGGCCATCCAGACAGCTCCGGAGTTGAAGAGGATCCTGAGGGTCATCACTATGTCACATTATCTTATTAACACATTATATTTTTTTTAATGATTGAAAATGGTATTTCTTAGATTACAATTCTGCTTCATTCTTATATCTAAAACTATATTCACACATTTTCTTGATACATTTACATTCACCACTTGTTTCTATCTCAACTCTAATCTTAATCTCAATAACTTGCATTAAAACCTTTCCTTTCTCAACTCACAGTCAATAAGCCAATCTCACACACTCCTCACACCAACCATTTGAATGAAGGGGTGTCATTAAAAAAGTGGTATATATAAATTCACTTTTGAGTTTCTATGGTTTTGGGTGTTCGGGACCAAGAAACGAAACACTAGATAGAAATTTTCCAGCAGTATCATTGTGGCTAACAACTATAAGGTACTTTCTTTAAAATCTACCTAATAAAGTACTTCACCCATCTTAATTGTTTAAAATTAAGTTCCTCCAAGTACCATAGTCACACTCAACAAAATTGAAAAAATGTCCGCTACCATCTAAAGACAGTTACATCTCAAGACACCAAGTGTTTACTTTCTTTGAAGAATGTTATTTCTATGAAAAATGTAATTTCTCTGAACATTGTGTTCTGTTTTTTGTATGACGTGAAATATATTTATTCAATAATAATTATATTTAAAGTGACTACAGTACCTGGATGAATTCCATGTTAAACAATCAACGTGGGTGAAGTCCATGATTACATTTTTAACTAAACATACTGTAGAGTCCCTAATACTGCTATTACGAACTAATTGGGACCGAACCCTGTTCGGTTTAGCGGGAATTCGGAATAGGCGGATTTCATGAATAATATCAACATATTGACTTGTTAAGGCGTAAATTATTTATTTATTTATTTTATTTTATTTTATTTTACTGTCACACTACATTTTATATTATAGCTATAAAAACAGGTAACATTGTCAACAAAACATAGAAAATATAAAAACAGATAATATTTTAGTGCCTTAAAGCTAATTTATACTAACCTAATTACAAATTTAAAACATCACATTATCATTTAAAAATTCATTTACATTATAGTAAGCTTTCTCTATCAAAAACTCTTTTACACATTTAAAAAAAAAAAAAACAAACATTTTTAATTTCCTTAATATGCAGAGGAAGCTTATTGAACATTTTTTTGCCCATATATTCACTAGTTCTTTCATATATATTAAGGCGATGTTTAGGTAGTTGGAAGTTTATTTTGTTCCTAGTCCCATATTGATGAACATTTTGTTCGTCCAACAAAACATCATGGTTGGCTTTAATAAATAATAAGCATTTCAAAATATACAAAGATGGAAGTGTCAACAGTCTCCTGTCCCTAAAAATTGTTTTGCATGAACTAGTTTTACTCAAACCATACATGCAACGGACATACTTTTTCTGAATTTAAAAAATTGAAATTAATCCTGTTGCACTTCCCCAAAGCAAAATTCCATATTGCATGACAGAGCAAAAACTGCCATGGTAAATCATTACTCTGGTTTTTAAATCAATTATATTTCTCAATACTGACATCTGGAAGCATGAAGTATTCAATTTTTTTGAAAGTATCTTAAAAAAAGGCTTCCAGTTCAAATTTTTGTCAATATAAAGGCCTAAAAATTTTGTTATATCTATGGAATTATGCTCTACACCTTCAAAACTGACCTTCATTTCTATTGGCTGTCTACTCTGCCAAGATTGAAATTTGATGATTTGAGTTTTTTTACCATTTAACTTTAACCCATTTGCAGCAAACCAACTAGAAAGTTCATTCATAGTCCTTTCAGTCAAGTCAGCTAGGTCCTTCAAATTTGTTGCTTTAACAACTGTAGTTGTATCGTCAGCAAATAAAATAATACCAGGACTTATGTTTGACGCTAAATCATTTATATAAATTGAAAATAAAAATGGTCCCAAAATTGATCCTTGTGGAACGCCACATTTTATGTCTTTCCAGGGAGCTATGTATTTCCTATTATTTTTATACACCACATTCTTTGTTTTCGTCCAGACAAGTAAGATCTTACCCATGCTATTGCATTATTTGAAAAGTTATAATATTTTAATTTGTCTATTAAAATATTGTGTACACAATCGAAGGCTTTTGATAGGTCGCAAAAAATACCAACAGTACTCCCCGAATCCTCCATACCTTCAACAATCTCTTTTACCAAGCTACAAGCAGCTGAAATTGTGCTACAACCCAGTCTAAAACCAAACTGTTCTCTAATAAGGATATCAAAATGTATAAAGAAGAACATAATTTGATTATACATAACTCTTTCAAAAATCTTTGAAACTGTTGGCAACAATGACACAGGTCGATAATTATCTGGATTCCTCTTGTCCCCACTTTTAAATAATGGTTTAACTTCTGCATATTTAAGTTGATACGGGAAGACACCATATTTCAATGATTGGTTTAATATGAGGCATAATGGATGACTTATATAATCAACCGATCTCTTTAATAAATCTACCGGAATTTCATCCCACCCAACAGATTTTTTATTTTTTAGATTTAGTATTATTTTCTTAATGTCATCTATTGTCACTGGTTCAGGTTCAAATTAAGTGTGGGACATCTGCTAGTCAGTTTTATACAGCCTTGATCGGCTCGGAGGAGATGACCGCTCAAACTGAACTCATATCACACGTAGACGCGGCAAATGCTCTTGACCTCGCCTTAGTATAGGTTTACACCATCCGTTTTTTCCTTCCAATGCTTTTGGATTCTGTTTTCTTCTAAACACGGTCGGGAAGGGATAGGTTGTTTGAACTGTCTGTTTTGTCATCCCGCAAAATAATAAAATTCTTTCGAGATAAAAAAAAACAGAGGAGAAAAACGGATGAACGCAACCGGCAGCTGGCAACAATACTACTAGTGCCTAGCTGTTGTATCTAATCCTTCCTTCTTTCTTCCGTTTCACCTGACGCTTGTTGAGGAAGCTTCCTTCCCGCAAAACAGATGGAAAAGGTGAAGGCAACAAAACCAGCTTTAATTCCAATTTGGTTTCAGGCGTTTTCATCAAGCTTAGGCTCTATGTATATCTCTATTTAAATTATTTGTATAACAATAAATGTACGTTTTATCACGAACGTCTTTTTAATTTCTCCTGTTTTTATGTTTAAAAAATCGGTATTTTTTCTGAACTCTGTTCGGAATAGAGGGACTCTACTGTAAAACCATAATGATATTTTAAAAAGAAATAGTCGGTAATTAATTCAAATGGTTTGTTGATACATCACTTTAACATGAATATTACATGTCTAGAATAAATTTTTGGTGATGTGTGCGAGTAGAGGAGGCAAGGTTGCCGTAAAAGTAGATTAAATACTGACCTGAAATTAACTATCTATAAATACTTTTACAGTTTTTCTTTTTATTCTGTCTTTTAGATTTGTCTACAATACAACTACTTTACAGTAATTTGAGCTGTTTTAAAATATATTTGAATTAATTTTGTTTTAAATAATCAACATAATATGACTATGTGACATGTCGCCTTTTTGGCAAAATATAAAAACATAAGTATTATATGACATTTGAGAAAATGTCATATAATATAAATAACATAGTAAAACAAGACGCTAATTAAAAAATAAATAAAAGAAGCAAAGCAAATCATATTAAAACAAGACGCATTTTTATTTCATATAAATAATAATACAATAAAATAATATAACATGGCATATAATATAACTTCATGAAATAACATGGCATATAATATAACTTCATAAAATAGCAGGCATAGTAAAATCATAGATGTAAAATACAGTTATATAATATAAAAATATACAGTGTTGAATATATTAATAGTAAAGCAATACAAAAGCTGGCATACGACGAAAACCGTGTCTGAAAACAACAATAAACAATAACAATAAATAAGAAACTCACAACAATTAAAATCAAGTGAAAATATAAAAACAGTGTTATGTGATTGTAGAATATATAAGGCGAGGTGGACGAGTCCATTGTGACTGGCTTCCCCTAATCTCATCTTTATGGAAAGGCAGAACTTGCATGCTTCCTTTTTCCTTCTTCTCAAGATGGCGTAGTGTAAGGCATTGAGAATGTAGAGTTCTGCAAAGTGTTCTTTAAACAATGAGTTTGTCATGACTAAGTAGCAAAAGTTATGTTTCAAATTGAAGTATATTAGTAATACAAAGTCTGTACTCTTCGACATGAAAATTCAACGAGTGTTTTTTGAGGATTGTAGTGATTTAATATGATTGAGTGAACGCGTGGCCATGAACTGGTGAAATGTTTTATAAGAACAGTGTTATGTGAGATCTTCATAAAATCCGCAAGTATCACTAACTTTGTACATTTATCTAAATTTTTTCAGACATGTCTTTGTAAACTGATAGACTCAGATTTCATTTAAATTCAATATCTCATGAGATACAAATAACGTAATTTAGACCCTAGCCTACATGCCATATTTTTTTTAAATTGATTTTGCTAATAAATTTCAAAGCGTCTTTAGTCTTTAAGATTTTAGATTAATAATAATATGAGGTGTATATATAAATTTATAATGTGTAGATTGTAGAATAAGTATGGTTGAATAAATCAAAAGTGTACCACTATCAGATGTCTTTTGAGTCAAGTTTGTTACATCCTTATGTCTTTTAAAGTACTACTATACAATCAGAACCTACCCTTATTGAAATTAAATATTAAATTCAAGTAAAGTTAAAGTATAGCCTAGCATCATTCGGATGTTAGAACATTTTTTATAAAAATAGAAGTCTAGAGTATTTTTTATGGTTTTTAATTTTTTTTGTCAACTTCTTATATTAAATAAATTCATTAAATTAAATTTTTGTAACCAAGCAAGTTACAACTATTTGCAAATTAATGCTATCCAATTATTCTCTTCTACCCAATCTCCACAGAGTTGAGTTCTTAATCTTTCTTACAACTTTTTGTAAGTTAAAACGATTCATATATTATTTTAAACTCTTTTATCACCTAACAATAACAGATTCAACAAATTTAAAACATTTCAGTTCTAAAAAATTGGTTTTGACTGCTCAATGTTTGCACATTGTTGGCGAATAAAATATACTTTTCATTTCATCTTTACTGATTGCATGCAAAGAAGTTGACTAGCATGGTTTTGTTTTGTATGTCAATATTCTGCCACTTAAAAATTGACAGCACTTGCCATGAACATTGAAATAAATATATAGTAGTTAATATATTCATATAAAAGTAATTACAATTTATTTTATGTCTTAAATTAAGAAACCTGTTTGGCGGGAAATCTATTTGTTAAGATCACCTGGGAAATGTTTAGTAATTTTTTGATTGAAGGTAGTTGGACGAAATGTAGAGTTTCATTAAGGATGACAGTTACCACCAAGAATATTTTCACAGAAAGCAAGGAACAAATAGACAATTTTTAATAATAATTACATTTATTGTTCACATAAAGATATCTACATTAACTTAACACAAATTTTACTGAGCAGCAGCAACCAAAGCTTCAGCTACTTCAACAGCCACCTGAGCTTCTGCTTTGGCGAGATCTGAGGTTGCGGAAGACAACTCGCTCTGTGCTTTGCTGAGTACATCTCTGGCAGCCGAAGCATCTAAGTTTTCAATTGGATGTGCTTCTTCTGCTAGGATCTGGACTGAGGAATCTTCATTAATTGTGATCTGCAATAGACAATGTTATTATGAATTTTTAATTATAGTAACCAAATAGTACAACACAAATACTGCTCTTCAACTGCACAAAGTAACACCATAGTACATGCTGAGTGAATAAACTACTAACTTCTTGAACCATTAAACTGTTCATGCTAATTTTTGCAATGCCAAGCCATTTCGGTGCGTTTTGCAAGCATTTTCTCAAAAATTCGCCAAATATAGTAACTATGCCCCAATCCAAAAGTGTTCCACAGCTTTTTTATAGAGAAAGGTTCAAAGAATTCATATAGGCTATGACAATAAAAAATTGATTGATGTAAAATTTACAAACTTTTAAGAAAAAAAAATGTTTAGTAACGGAAGGAAAAAGTTCAACTTTATGCCTACATAAAAAGTAGTAAACATTTTTTCAAAGTGTACACACAAGTTTTGTAATTTAGTTTTAAATAGAAGTGTATACACACATATATTATATACAGTATTTTAAATTATTATTTTGAAAACACCAGTTTTTATGTTCCTGCTACAAGACTGCTAACAAAACTAGGCCTAGTTTGAATAGTATTTTAGGAATACATGCTTCGCCCAAAAATGAAACATTATGACAAAGTGTAGTGAATAAATCATAGAATTGAACTGTAAACTTGAAATTTATTATTTTGTAAACTTATTTCACATTGTTTTACTTGAATAACAAAATTAGATCAAACCGATAAAACATCTCACGGATTCAACCTATACATAGCCTGCCGGTCTAGACAGTTGGACAACACTTAGCGAAACCGTGGGAACTCGGCATATTGAATTCACCAAATGTCTGTATTTCCCACGACTGTACGAATAAAATCGTAATAGTAAATGTGGTTTATTTTACATGAAACGAAAGGCTGAAGTTTTCTCTACAAATCGATATAAACATATCTATAAAAATATATCGAATTATAATAGATATATCGAATGCAAAATGTGCTTTTTCATTGGTTGCAAACTGTCCAATTGCAAGGGTTTACAGAAAACTTTATATTTTTGAAACTGATTAGAAGGCAGTTTTAGAAAGTTAAAATCTTGATGAATCTAAAGGTTTCTTTATATTATTTTCAAAACAGTTCTGTCGAGCGATATTGAGCCTTAAAGAAGTGACGTATTTGTGTAATTTCCTGTTGCTTTCTCACGCGGCATCAATTGGTTTAGAAAACTACAATTTTAAAACGATGATTACATATGGAAATATATGTTTTAGAACAAATTTGTAGAGCCAAAAATTAAAGTTTAAATTCTTTCCAATGGTTTTTGTTTTATTGCGATTAGATGATTTTTAGTGGGTGAAATATTCAATATGTAGAGTTGAAAATTTACTAGTTTGAGACCTACGCCAAGCGCTATGACTGTTCAATTTGAGCAGTCAAACACGTGAAGATGGTGAAAAGAAACAGTTTACTTAAAAAAAATATATTATGTACCATTCAAACAAGCAAATTAAAACATCCAGCTTTCTCTCATCGGATAGATATTATGTTACTCCTATTTATGTAATAGTACATTTTTATAAGGAACTTTTTTATTACAAGAAGATATGATAAAAGTAAAATACCTTGGCCTATTCTTGAGTAGAAAAGCCGAAACCAAGCCTATCTCGCATGACTGAAAGTCCTTGTGCCTGAACATAGCGTACTACCGACCAAAGGAGGTCACTAGCTATATCAGAGCTCACTCTGCATTCGACTATCTCCAGGTAAGAACTTCTTTAGACTATTAAAACTCTTAGAATATTAGTGTTTAGTGTTTTGCTTCAACTTGCATGCTTTTGTTTGAATTTATATATTATTAAGTAACTATTAGAAGGCATGGAATGTATATTTTTCGCTATTTCAATTATCTTTCCAAAAATGGTTAAAACTGAAGAAACAAATTAAATTAAATATTTTAAATAAATCTTTTCACAAACCATATCTAAACTTTGCTTACCTTGAAATTTATTTGAAATATGGTTCATTTTCTGATTAAAATATTTTAAATAACTCTTCTCATAATAAACCGAAAACATTAATATTATTATATTTCCTATCCGATCTAGCTCTCCCTGGAAAGGCAGCGACTGTTAGGAAGCACAACACTCAAAAAGAGCGAAAATGAATATAAGGCTGTACTGAGGATTACATAAACTAACTGAGCCTTACTCTAAACAAATTTCATTTACATACACCATACATAGGCCTATTAATTGTAAATATGGCAACAGTTAAAAATCACTTAGACCTATGGAACGATCCCAGCTAAGCTGCAACTAACCTGGCACCGTTTTTCTTGGTTGTATTCCCTGAAAGAACTATTTGTATTACCTCCGAATTAATCATCACAAGCTAGACAAATGAAAAGCACCCTCAGCTTTTGCATTAATTTGGATCTTGAAATATTAATTTCCTATTCTTGCCCAGTCTACAAGAGCTTGATTTACACTTCAAAATTCCCTTTTCCAGCTCCAAAATTAATTATCACTAAACCAAATTAATAACTAAAATTAATACCGTAACAATCAAAAGGCTATAGACTACTTACAGTTCCACTGGATACAAAAACTTTCTTAGAGCTGCCGTCCTGCTCAAAGACTGTCACAACTCCTGGCTTTAGGACTGCAAGTGTAGGAACATGCTTCGGCAAGATACCGAAAGCTCCACTGAAAGATGGAACATCTACCTGCTTTACACTCGCATTGGCATAGAATACCTAAAATCAAATTTACTAATTGATATACAATTTTTGTTTTAAACTAAACAAAAATACTTAAGTCTTAGCATATTTGGGAAAATCTGAAGAATGGAAATAATCAAAGATAAACTATAACATTTGTTGGTCATTAGAAATATTAACCCACGAACGGCCACGGTTAAAGCTAAAATTGGCCAGCCCGTTTTTAGCGTTTTGCAAGCATATTTTTAAAAATTCGCCAAAAATAGTAAATGAACCCCAATCCAAATGTGTTCAATAGCTTTTTTGTAGAAGAAACTTCAAAGAATTCAAATATGCCACTAAAAATTAGTTTATTTTGAAATTGTAAAAGTTATTAGCTCAAGAAACAAAAAATGTTCAGTAACGAAAGGAAAAAGTTCAACCTTAGACCTACATAAAAAATAGTAAACATGGAGTAAATAGTAAACAGTAAGCGTAAAAAAGTTTCGTAATTTAGTTCTAAATAGAACTGTATAAAAACATTTATCAATTTCAAATTTTTTATTTTGAAAAAAACAGTTTTTATGTTTCAAGTACACAACTGGTACCTACCTAGGCCTAGATTGTAACGTCATTTACTAATATATGCTTTGACCAAAAATGAAAAATTATTATAAGAAAGTGTAGAGGATAAATCAATGAAAAGAACGGTGTACTTGTCTTTCCTTAGTTCACAAAAGTGTTTGAGTTACATTTATCTGAATAACAAAAAGACATCAGTCGAATAAAAACTCCCGAGTCAACACGTGCATGTAGGTTGCGTCATTTGAATAGCGTGGGAACAAACGCCCTAGGCGATCTCACCACAACGTTACTTTCCACTGCTGTCTAGACAATCATAAAACCGGTTATATCTGGATTACTTGGCACCGTTCGAAACTACAGACTTTCCTCTACAAAATGGTGTAAATAAATCTGCCAAGAGATAAGGCGTAGACTTTACAATATCTGTTGACAAAATGGCCTGTTTATTGGTTGAGAGACTGTCCAATCGCAAGGGTTTACAGTATCTCTTCACTGAAACAGTAATTGTACTGTGACATCTGATTGGAAGACACCAACAGAAAGATGAAATCACGACGAATCCAACGGTATCGTTAGAAATGCCAAAGAAACATTATTGTAGATGGTGGGAAACGTTGCAGAAGTGGGAAATAACAGTACAATTGTGCGCAGATTCGCGCGTGGAAACAGCTGTAGCCCGATATGCATATTTTAAAACGATGATTACGTATGTAAATATACGTTTTACGAAAAAGTTGTAAATGCAAAAATTGAAGTTTAATTCATTTCCTTTCCAATGGTGCCAGTTTTATTACGATTGGATAATTTTAAGTGGGTTAAAATTATCGTTTATGCAAATATATGCAAATTTTTGCAAATGTGTGAAGTTGTTGCGTTTGCGCCGTCTAACCTGGTGTTGTGGTGACGTATGGCCGTTCGTGGGTTAAGCCAATTATAAAATGATTGTGATTTATAGCCTAAGGAAACTGACTTAAATAAAAAAAGTATTCAAGGCAATGTTAAAACAAATGAACTTTGGATGCATTCTAATACAAAACAATAAAATTTTAATTGGTACAAGTTATTGTTAGCATTTGTGTCAAAAATAACTAACAAGTGAATAATAGCTATATATATATATATATATTAACCCTCCAAGTGCTAACATCGCATATGTGATGTATGAAAGTTGTGTTATAGTGCTAACGTCGCATAAGCAACGTTTGTGCAACAAATTTTGTAAATGTGTACGATGCCGCTATTTTTAATACAATCGGATAGCAAAGTATAGTTGTGTTTGGAAAGCGTCACTTTATTATAGTTCAGAGTTTCATAGTGATATCGAATCTAACAAACCTTCTGCATAATTGTCAAATCAACTATCTCGTCGTGTAGTATGCGTAGATAGACACTCGGAACTCGGATTTTGTTTGTTTATCCACTAGTTGTTTTTAATTCTTAGCTTCAGTTTATTTTTATTTGTTTTTGTAAATGTTTATTCAGTTTTGAAGTAATTATGAGTGAACTTAGCAATTCAAGTGCTATTAGAGGTGCGTTTGAAAATAGTGATTTTTAGAGATTTTGAACTGTAAATAATTTTTCCTTGTATATAATGTTTGTGTTATTCCTTTATAACAAATTAAAACCATAAATATTGGTCCTAGACATTACTTTTATACCTTTAGAGACAAGTTTTTCTTCTTTGTGCAGAAAAGCCATTTTTTTTAATAGACAAAAAGATTTTTTTTACAGCAAAGTAATAGTGTTATGTATATTTCTATTCACCATAAAATTGTGTAACTTTTGGCTATATTGGATATTCTACATTACTTTTTTTTACATATTTTAAGTGAGTGGTTTTAGAACACAAATTCTTTTTTTTTTAATTTCTACTTTGGTCAACAAAAAAAGGGATAAAAATTAGGTAAGCCTGTTAAAGCTATTTACTGTAAAGAGCATGCAATTGTGATTAAAATTATGTATAATAAGTCTTACTTTACTGTTAGTAAGTATTTTATAATGATTTTAGTTAATAAGCATGCACGGAACCAAAAAAACCTTTAGCGCTAAAGAGCAAAATAGTCAACGCTTGGAGGGTTAAGAAAGTAAAGTAGGTAATTGTAGAACGATAGAGACACTTTACACTATAAAATTACATAATACGGTTTTTATAACAGCAATATACATTATATTTCCTCCAACTTTTATTATTTTCTAAACAAAATATAGATTGGTGTAATGCAGAACAATCATATTGTAATAATATTGTGTACAAAACAATAGTTAGCATGACATTTACTGTTAGTTATTTGTTTAAATGAACAGATAAATGTTAAGTTTTGCAAGTTTTACTGCTCAAAATCGTCTTCATTCATTTCAAAATTGTTTTCTATCATTGTAGGCTTTCATGATTTTGGTTCATGTTAGACCTATAAATGTTTTTGCAATTAGCAAGTTTATTGCTTAGTGAGCAGACAATGTGATAATAATAAAAATATATATCAGTTGGTTTAATAAGCATGAGATAAAGAATCACATTGAACCAATGTTAATTTTCATGCAATAACATTTTGTTTGTCGTTGAGTAATAATCAGCTGTTTCAAACCAGTTTTTAAATGAGTACACTTTAACCCATTCGCTTATAATGGCAGCGATCCGCCATCCCGCTCTCGGTTGCCATTGTGTGAAGTGACGGCGAATCGCCGTCCACCATTAAATCCTGTTTTAGCCAAGTTAGTTCATAAAAAAAATATCCAACAGATCGCATATATGCATCTTGTTCTGCAAGCTTCAGGCTGGCCTGCCTTTTGGCAAAAACGATTGGCTGAAAATTTCAATGTACCAGCTGGCGACGCAAACTCTGTGTTGACAGCTGACTGTTTTGTTTATTGACATTGTCACATTACAACATGTTTTGATTATTTTGAACTCAATTATTCAATTGCAAAATGTTGTTTTATAATAAAATGCATAACTTTTTATTTGTTGTTGAGAGTGGAAAGGAATTGGATGTAAGTGTGTTTCATAAGACACTGTTATCTTTTTTTTCAGATAATGTTATTTAATAATAAATTTGAGTCTTAACGAATATAATTTATTTTTTTTCAAACATTCAATTCTGTTTAGAAAAATAACAACATTTTATACAAAAATATCAAATTCTGTGTAGAAATAAAAATTTAGTAAACTATGTGAAAACATCCAGGAAAAATTAGTTTTTTTAGCCGTTCTGGTATTAAAAAAACTTTAAGCGAATGGGTTAGACACACAGTTGAAGGACACATTTTTTTCTCTGTGTTTTCTTAATTTGAAATTTTT
This sequence comes from Philaenus spumarius, assembly GCA_018207615.1. Taxonomy (NCBI): domain Eukaryota; kingdom Metazoa; phylum Arthropoda; class Insecta; order Hemiptera; family Aphrophoridae; genus Philaenus; species Philaenus spumarius. The sequence goes on from JAGFPH010005964.1 coordinate 37,959, forward strand.
ATTCATTTTAACAATAATTGTTTGACAAAAATTAACCTATCTTTTCTGCAAAAAAGATTGTATTAAATTAGGCAATAAATGTGATAGTTACTCAACAATGGCATGAAGAAAGGTTTTAAACCCAGTAGTTCGAACTTGATATAACACCATTAGGAAAGAAGGGTGTCTAACTTATATATGTCTATTTATTTATGATTATTGTTTGAACTATCTTTTTTTAAATAATACCGTATTAAAAATTACCTGATTGGCAGCTGCAAATGTAAATGCCATTTCATCGGCATATCCTCTCTGAGGTGCATATGCTGTTTTTGTTGCTAAAAGTCTGGCAGACGTACGGAGGGCGCGAGCTAAGGATGCCATTATGTATTCTGAAATAGCAATGAATATAATAAAATTTGAAACTAACCTTACATACATATTCAATTACGTAAATATTTAACTTACTCACTTTTGTACAAGTGACCTAACCTGGCAATATTAATAACATTTTAAAAACATGTTCTGTTGTAATAGCTAGAAGATTGACCGTCATAAATTAGGAAGCTGTATACCTAACCTGGCAATATTAATAACATTTTTAAAACATGTTCTGTTGTAATAGCTAGAAGATTGCTGTCATAAATTGCTGCATATAATATTGATCTATACAACCTATCGTAGATACCCTCTAGAGACATAATGTTTATAGCAACCAGTATTCCAACAAATTTTGACAGTTTTCTCTGACATAGTATTACCTGATTCATCAACTAGCCTATACCAGATATGCTTAAAATCAAATATCCAACAACGGATTGGAACTGCTGAGTATTAAAAGTATGACATCAAGTCTTGCCAACAGATCTAACCTCCCTAGGGCCCTTAACTTACTAAAGTTAGTCGACTTTAGGTGTTTCTGTAAGAATATTTATAGTATAGGCCTACTAAAATATTTATTTAGTATGGTAAATCAAAAAACTGGAAGTTAATAAATTATAGAGTTAAACATTGAATTTTAAATGAATTTTGTTTATTTCAATTGCATTTTTCAGGAGTTTCTGATAGTTTTCAAGTATTAATGATACTAAATTAGTATTGAAAATAATGATAAGCAAGTTGGAAAGAGGTTAGAGTAAACAAATACGAAGCGAACATAACCTAACATGTTTTTGCTAAGCTATTTAATTTTGCATAACGATGTATCATTAACTGCAGTGTTTTAACTCAGAAGAATATACAAAAATCTATATTTAATATAAAATTTTGAAAGATGGATCATCATACTCGTAGGACGTAGTCCAAAGTATCACCAGGTTTGATATTGTTTGCAATATATTCTTTAATATATTTGTATTAAGGTAAATCATATTGCATAAATTTAACAAATTTAAATTAGATTAGGCCTAGTCTGAAAATTTCAGATGAAAATAATTAGGCTAGGCCTAATATCTAAACTAACCCTACAAATTTGGAAAAGGGGAGGTTTCATAAAAAAAAAAACAATAGCTTAAACAAATTTTATGTTCCAGAGGCAAAAATAAAGAATGTTCATTTACAAACAATACCGATGGTATTAAATAATTTGATAATAAAGTACAGTATTTATTAATTTTAGCCCAATTTGAATGAGTAGGGTTATAATACAACAGTAATAGCCTACAGGATATAAAATGTATTTTTTTAAGGTCACCGCAAAAGATCTTACGTTAGTTTGTGCGTAACATATACTGTAAAATGTAAATAAAAACAGAAAATACTATAGAATTTAGTGATGTAGAACAACTCTAAAAATTTTCTAATACTAACCTAACAAATCACCTTTTTCACAGCAGAAACCCTGGAAGGAGAAGAAAATTCGTCCTCTGCCTCTGTACCAGTGCCTCTAATATATTGTTTTGAATTACGAATAGATAGTGCAAAGATTCTGGTTGTTGGTATCAAACTGAAATTGGTATGAAACGTATTATAAATTACCAGCATTAATTACGACTACTAAAAGCATAATCAGTTGCGGTTAGGTAAATTTAAACTAAAATAATTGTATTATTAAAATATATTTGCTATATGATTTATTTCTATAGAATTTCGTATAAAGATATGTGATATATGATAAACTTTATACTCACATAATTAAATTTCAACCAGAGTATGGATTTTTTAAATGTTTGTTGCTTTGTATTGCAGCTATATTATTAACTAATCTGTCGCAATAAAAGAACTAAACAAAAACAATAAGAAATAAACGGTACCAGGAACTGGCACATACTTTCTCACAAACATATTTAAATTATTAAACAGATTCATGATTCACTGTGACTCATAATTGTAGGAGGGGTAGGTAAGGTGATTTAAAGTAAAAGATTAACTAATAAATTAATATTATTATTATTATCTAGAGAAAAAACTATTCGATCAATTTCGAACAAATTTGCACCAAGCACGTAAGTTAGGGCTGTATAGATGCACGAAAAAAGGTTTTGAAAATTTTTGAAAAACAACCCCCTTTATGGCCAAAAAACCCTCCAAAATCAGTTATTATTATTAGCTAAACGAGAATTTTTAGAAAGATGCGGTTATTTGCATATGGTAGGGTACATTAAGGGCTACAAATAAGCAAAATTTTATCAAAATCGTTAGAGCCGTTTTTTTACAAAAAAATAATAACTGACTTTTTTGGGGTTTTTTGGCCAAAAAGGGGGTTATTTTTCAAAATTTTTCAAAACCGATTTTCGAGCATCTATAAAGGCGTACTGGACATGTCTGGTGCAAATTTGGTTGAAATCGATCGAATAGTTTTCTCTCTAGCTTTGTATACATACAGACATACATACAGACATACATTTTGTAAAAACCACTTTTTTGGACTCAGGGGGTCCCAAAACGGATATTTCCACAAAAATCTCAACATCGATTTTTTTTGCGATCACTATACTTTCTCTATACTATAATATAGTGAGAAAGTAAAACGACATACAATATTAAGTGGACATAGATGTTATGCGAATGGGGAATGCCGGGAATTGTAGTGTTGTAGCTTTGATTATGGAATCAAGGGATTGTAGATTGTACGATTGTAGTGAACGTGAACAAAGTATAGCGGCAAGCGGCAATAAAAACATGAGCCTTGTGAGGTTTTATAAATTCGAAATAATATTATAAAAATATGGACATTCGCACTGTCTGGTATATTGAAAAAAGTAAGTAGGTAGTAGGTAATTGTTTCACAGCAGATGAGTTATTGTGAATGGAGATTTTGTACAATTAATTTTTGATGAACAATCATTAGGAAGCTGTTTAAATCATTTCATTTTTTAAATTCTCAGAGGTTAAAAGGAAAATAATAATAGCTTAAATTTTGTATAATTAAACGTAATAAGGTTATTTAATCGAATAAACAATTACTGTAATTCAATTGTAAAATTGTATAGAAGTATTACATTTACTGCAGTAGGCCTAAGTTACCTAGTTTTATAGAATGTTCTAGAGTATTTTAATGATGGATAGGATTCTTCTTTCTTATTATTTATCTACTGAGATTTAATTGGATCCTATAAAGTATTTTAATTATAGGTAAGTTAATTTACATAAAGGGTGAACACAGGTACTAAAACCTGTAAATAATATTGGCTAGTTGATAAATACAATAATAGGCTTAAGTGGTAATGAGAAATAGGCTACAATTTAAGGGAGCTTCAAAATTACTTTATACATTATTTGAGAATTGTATAAATAAGTTAATATGTTCACATAACTTACCTTTCATTTAAATAAGACCTGAAACAATAGGTGGCGCAAGTTTACTATTCGACCCTAGGCTACCCTATGGCAACAGAAATACAAGAATAATAAAAAAACCCTAAAACGTTCTAACCTACAGCATATAGTCACAGTATGTTTAGCTGTATTCAACATTTAACAGTAGAATGTAAAACCAATGTCGTCTGCAAAAATATTAGGCTAGGGTCGAATAGTAAACTTACGCCCAATAGGCTTCATACAGATTCCTCTGAAAACAAAACAATATCACCAAAACTCTTAAAAATGTTATTTTCTATATTTGTTACCCACTACCCCATACTAATTCATATTAATTTGTCAAAAATAACTAAATATACATTGTTTAAATTCCTCTTTAAAACAAACATTATCCCTAAAACTCTTTATACTAAGCGTAAATTAAAAATAAACAAACGGTATTATTAATCTTAAGTTTTTTAAACAAATGATATTAAATCTCGGGTTTTAGGTAAATGCCCGGTCTTAACAGAATTTTTGGTATTATAAAGTACTATCTTGAAATATTAGTAAAGAAATTTTTATTTATAAATTGGATGGTAATGTCCCTAAATTGTGATGAAAGTTCTACAATAACACTTCATATTCAAATTTTGTGGAATGTTTGTTAAAGTTTATGAAGTTTATGTTAAGGTTATGAAGATTTATTATTGAATTTGGCCTATTCAAATGCTAATCTCACTAATATTTATTTTCTGCTTTATGGATGATTTTCTTTCTTGAATCTTGATGGCCTCTTATTTATATTTATGGCTCTTTATTACTTTCACTACTGTATTAGGTCTTATTTTTTTATTTACATACTAGGGGAGACCCCTGCGTGCTCCGCACGCCAACCCCCAAAGGAACTTTATAAAAACATATGTTATGTTTTATTTATAATAAAGGTGTATTATTAATTATAACCTCAAAGTAAGATGGTAAATAATGTTAAATATTAAAATTAAATTATTTCTTAACAGCAGTATAATAATGGCTAAAAGAACCAGCAAGGCTCAGGTCTACACTTTAAAACCCTAACGTAAAAGCTAGAAATACAAAAATAATTGCTTCAAATTTTGAAATCAGCTGTTAAAGGAAACATTGGAGCAAACACTATCATATTATCTGTTATTTTATTCAATTGGTTGCTATGGTAATAAATTTAAATACATGAGTTGGTTTATCATTCTAGACCTAACCTAAGAATTTTTTTGCGACTAAATTTACAAATATTGAAATAAAAAAAGGTTTTTATCGAAATGAATTATAGCCTATGTTACTCAGGGATTGTGTAGCTTTTTATTAGTAAAACTATTTTTTCAATCAGTTCAGTAGTGCCAGAAATTACCCCCTCCATACAAACAAACAAACAAACAAACTTTACCTCTTTATAATATTAGTATAGAATAGAGGCCTATATTTCATAATTCTGGTCTAAATTTATTTTTTTAAACTGTAATATCACTTCTCATTAGAGGTTGTATTAGGCTATATTTGTTTTTGGATAAATGGAAGATTTTAGGTATGATCAGCATAGATTTAACATCTATAAAAGACTCTATTTTTAATTGTTTAATAATAGACTCCAAGAACTTTCAACAATTGGCACAAACAACAATTAATTAAATCAGACTTAAAGAGTCTTTTGTTACTGAATACAAGTGTGTATTTGGTGGATGAGTTCTGTTAGTAGACTGTGTATAGATGTAGGCTACATTGTGTAACTGTTGTGGATTGATATTTGCTGCTCTCCATCTGTCCTACTTATATGTAAATGTTGAGTGTGTATATTTTTCATTATGTATTAATTTGTAATATTTTTGTATTTTTGGTGAGGTTAGTGTGTTATTAGGGAAGTATTCAATTAATACTGATGGTAAACGTATCAAAGTAGTTTTTTTCATTTTATAGGTAGGCCTATATATAGGCCTGCTACAGCACAAGAATTCATACCAGAAGAGAGGAGGAGGCAACTATGAAGACTACTTCAAGCAAGGGTCGAACAGCTTAATCAAGTAGATAACAAAGTGCCACCAGAACATATTGATGCAGACTATGTTAAATGCTTAAAAATTAGTGGAGATAGATGTATAAATCAAATAATAGATCTTTAAATCCTTCACTATATGCCGATAATCAGTATGTTCTATAGTAATTGTTATTAATTTATTCGTTTAGGCTAATAACTTATGCTAATTTTATAAAGTAGAAATTGGTTTGCTTCTGGGTTTTTGAGGGGGAATTCACTAAACTGAAAACTTGGATTCTGATATTCTTTAAATTTAGTCTGGAATATTTAGAATCCAGTAAGCAAAACTATATCATGAAAGGTATAGTCTCAAAATCTTCTAAAAAAAGTCAACAATAGCGAATAGCATAATTCATAAATAGGCTAATCATATTTAGATAAGGAATGACTCAATATTTTTAACAAAGCACATGTGGCTTCTTTAAAGTACCGGTATATAGATTTTGGTGTCTGGATTTTTTATTAAAAATCTCTGAGCCACAAAAATATATATAGGCCTACATCAACAACTTAAATACTGATGGACTTCTTCAATATGATATAATAGTTCATAAATTGCCATTGATTTCCACCCATGAAGAAGTGGATACATGATCCACAAACAAGTTCATGGGATTTTTAATAAGGCCGTACACATCTTTTTATAATTTTGTAATAATGAAATTACAATTTCCCTTCATCTTCAAAATTTTGTCATTAGTAAGTGACACAATATTGAGCCGATTTAAAATTGTTGCAAATCTTTTCAATATTACTTACAAAACATTTAGTCTGTAATTTTTTGTTTGATAACTGCAACAGTAAATGCAAGGAGTGAATAAATTTAATAATAATCAATAGGCCTATTACCTTAGTTTGGTACGTTAACTAATCCTTCCTTCTCACCTCTTATTTTACGACCGCGGTTTCGGGCATTCGCCCATCCTCAGGTAAACACTTTACAACACAAAAACATTAATAAAAACATATAATAGCTCCGAGTGGAGATCGTTAAAATTTATTAAAAGTTCAATTTACTCAATGACGTGCACGTCATGGAGGTTAGTCACTAACTGAAGCTGCTTCTGCCGTTATCTTATTTACTTGCCAAACTTTGTCCTGCCCTTCCGGCGTTAATGATGGTATCGAAGATTATATTTGATTGAAAGGCTAATTGGTCGTTTAGCAAATGTGGAGCCATGCTTATTCTGGCTTTGTAAATTTCATACTCTTCCAAAGTATTCATGACGCGCCCCTTCTTACATAGGCGCATTATTCTTCTTCTTACTTCTTACTTACTGCGGTCGTAAAATAAGAGGTGAGAAGGAAGGATTAGTTGACGTACCAAACTAAGGTAATATTGATTATTATTAATTAATATACTAATCCATAGGCAAAACCATGGAATTTGAATAAATTTGTTTAGTACTTACCTAGTCAGGGGCGGATACAGGATTTCATTTTGGGAGGGGTCATAAAAATTCGAAAACAACATTAGGCCTACAAAGAATTTAACAACAACGGGTCTGGGGAATTAAAAAATATGTATAAACTATATGGAATAGTTTTTAATGCATTTCTAGGTCATAAATATTTTATTGAAAAAGCAAGAGTTTCTTGCAGCTTAAAGAATAAAATAAACCATAATTATTGCAGAGTTAACAGGAACGGTACTAAAATCATAACTCCACAACACGATCATTAAATCCACTTTGTTTCACTAAATTTAAAACAACGTATACAAACGTAAAACAAACAAAGTCATACAACTCCATACAGCGGCGCGCTCTATAAAACAATTTTAGCCCAACCAATAGAGATTTTTTATTGTTATTGAATTTCAGCAAGCAACATCCACAGTCGTTTTAAGGGTAATACTGGCTTTAAGGGTAGCACACAGGTGTATAACGTACAAAAATTATCAGGCAAGGAAATTTTTGCGCATTTTTTATAAACAACAATAACAATAAATTTGGAATTTTTGGGTTGTTCGTTGATATTATTCAAATTTATGCAAGGATCACGATACTTCCAACTAAACATTTGTAGAGAATTAAAAAACCTACAAAATGGTTTTTGAAAATCGTAATCGGACCATTTCTCACCGACAAAAGTCGGAAAACGCTTTAAATTACTATTTTTCAAAATTTCATATCTTTGTTAATTTACAATATTTAGGACAGATCTTTTGGAAAATGATTGTTTAGTAAGT
>JAGFPH010005964.1:46037-58286 GCA_018207615.1 Philaenus spumarius
GGACTCTTTAACTTTGAAATTATTTAGATATATACAAAATGTTACAACTGCCCCGTAAAATTTTAATTTTTTAAGGAAACCTTGTTTTCTTAAATAAATTATTAAATTTTCTACCAGTAACATTTTGTTATTTTTACTGGTGAATTTGTAACTTTATAACATAATATACAACAAAAAATATTTAGTAACAAAACAAAAACATAGTAACATTTAAATTCAATAATTAAATAACATCTTATAATCTATATACAATATTTCATAACTATCTTACATATTAGGAACAATCTGGAATACTTGTTTATTTATTTTGTTTAAATCTCCTACGGTAATCTCCCCTTACTGACTCTATGCCCTCTTTTAAATTTTCAAAACTTTCTACTCCTCTAGTCTCTCCTTCTCATAATATCTTTTCAAACTTGTAATATGAAACATTCCTTTTATTCTTGTAGGCCTGTCGATATGGGTCAGTATGTATGTTGTTTTACCCATCTTCTTTGAAATTATGTATGGCCCTGTATAGATCATAAACAACTTTGCCATCTCTCCTTTAATTTGGTGTGAATATCCGCTCTCTTTTAACAAAACCTTATCTCCTATCTCAAACTCCACTAATTTATGCCTGTCATTATGTCTCTTATTTCTGATTACTCCTTTCTTTCTAATTCTTTGTGCTGCCAATTCAATTTTTATCTCCAAGTTTTCTTCACTATTTTCAAAATGTTCTAAATTTAAAATGTCATGCCAAAATCTGGGTGTCTTCCTATTTAATTGTAGCTCATTCGGGGTATACCCTGTGGTTTCATGAGGTATTTCATTTAAATATTCTACTATTAGGGGTACGAACTTACTCCAAGTCCTGTGGTTCTTATGGCAGTACGTCCTAAGACATCGTCCAATTTCCTTGTGTACACGTTCCACCATGTTGCTATTAGGTCTTCTTATAGGTGAAAATATAGGTGTTATGTTTTTGCTATTTAAATTGCTCAGCCATCTCTGATTCGTGAATTGCGTCCCATGATCAGACTGTACTCTATTTACATTTCCATATTTAATTAGATATTCTTCTAAACTCTTTATTGCACCCATGGTTGTTGCTTTTCTTAGTGGATAAGCTTGTACGAACTTCGAAAAGGTGTCCATAATTACAAAAAGGTATTTATTTCCTCCTGTACCAGTTGGTAGCGGTCCATAAAAATCAACAGATATTTGATCATTTGGTCTGTCTGTCCTCACACTTTTCATCTCTCCAAAATTTGTTTGGTTGGTAGTTTTACATTTTTGGCATAACTCACATACTTTAATTATGGATTTAACTTGTTTATTCATTTTTCTAAAAGTGAAACTTTCCCTTAAAATTTGTGTACATTTTGCTATGCCACAATGCATATAATATTCATGGCATGCTGTTATTAACTTGTTTACCAAATTACGTGGTATTACAATCTTCCAATTTTGTTTTTCCTTCCTAAATAATATTCCTTCTTCTAATTTGTACAGATTTTCATAATTTTGAATGTTATCCATGATTACTTTGATCTCCTCGTTCTCCTGCTGTTGAATGTCTAAATGTTTTAAATTATGCATAAAATTTTGGTCTACAATTCTCTTCAAATAGGCTATTATAATTTTTGGATTTTCCTTTTCTAAATTTTTATTTCCTGCATCACATGGATTCCTGCTTAATGTGTCGCTCACAATATTATCAACTCCCCTACAATGCTCTATCTCAAAATCATACTCTTGAATCAAAAGTATCCACCGTGATAGTCTTGAATTTAGTAGTCTGCATTTTCTAATGAATGTTAATGCTTGATGGTCTGTAATTATCTTTATTTTATGGCCTAAAATCAATGGTCTTGCTTTTTGCAAACAAAATAGTATGGCTAACATCTCTTTCTCTGTAGTGAAATAGTTTATTTCAGCCCCTTTCAGTGTCCTACTCATGAACATGATAGCTGCTTTCTCTCCATTATCTTTGATCTGGTATAAATGACCACCTATAGCAAAATTACTGCTATCTGTCTGCAATATGAATGTTTTATCTGGGTCAGGATGGTTCAACATTACTGTATGTAAAAATGCTTCTTTCAATGTTCTAAAAGCTGTCTCCTCTATTTCTGTCCATTTAAATTTTGTTCTTTTTGAAGTTAAGTGTAGCAAAGGTTTTACTAAATCTGAATATTTATCTATGAATTTGTTATAAAAATTCGCTAGGCCTATAAATCCTTTGACTTGTTTATGGTTTTTAGGTGAAGGAAAATTTCTAATCGCCTTGACCTTTTCATCATCTGCGGTCAGTCCTGTTGTTGTTAATTTGAAACCTAAAAATGGAATTTCTTTTCTACAAAATTTTGATTTTTCAAATTTTATGGTCATATTGGCTGTTTTAAATTTTGAAAATATTGTTTCTAGATGTTCTAAATGTTCTTGAAAGCTGTTTGACATGCAAACTAAGTCGTCGACGTACATCATAGTGAAGTCTTCTGTCTCATCCTTCATCACATGGTGTAGGCCTCTTACTAATGCTGCTAAAGATGTTGATAATCCATATGGAGTGACTTTAAAATGATATACCCTGCCTCTATATTGAAATGCTGTATATTGTCTTGCTTCCTTTTCTAATGGTATCTGCCAAAAACTATTTGTCAAATCGATTGTACTTAGCCATTCCGTCGCTTTTGCCTTACTTAATATTTCATTTATTCCTCTGTTACATTGGTAATCAGGTATTATTAAATCATTGATTCCCCTTGCATCTAGACATAATCTCACCTCATCATTCTTCTTTATTACAACGACTATTGGATTAATAAATGGGCTATTACTCTCTTCTATTATATCTTGTTTTAACATATTTTGTATTTCTTGATGGACTGGTTCCTGATATTTCAAAGGTATTGGATAACTCTTTTGAACAAATGATTTGTTATTCTTAATTTTGATTGGGTGTTCATAGCAATTGCATCTACCTGGTTGTCTTGAAAATATAGTTCTGTATTTTATTAACATGTCTCCTAACTGTCGTTTTTGCATCTGGTCTAATAGGTCTAATTTATCCATCTCCGTTCTAATCATCTCCTCTGTAATTTGTTTACTTTCATCTGTAGTTATCTCATAATCTTTTATGTCGCCGAGTTGTTCATTTTTATTTATCAATTTATCATAATACCTGTACATTTCTAACACACCATACTCTTCCTGTCCTACTATTTCATTCCTAACACCATTATTACTCTCCTTATTCATCTTAACTACCACTTCCCTATTATCATAATTAATCATTACATTATTTCCTTCAAAGTCCAACTTCATCTTCAATTCATTTATACTGTCCATACCTATAATTATTTCTCGTAACAAATCTGGTACTACTAACAACTGCATTTCATATGATATATCTTCTAATTTAACTTTTAGCATAATTATACTTTCAATTCGTCGACTTTTCTTGCCTGTTGCTGTTATAACATTTATTCCTACTAATGGTAACTCTTCATATCTACCTAACCTCTCCTTATTTTGTGTAAACCATTCCTTCTGTATGCATGTAGCATTACTACCTGTATCTATCAAACCTTTTACTTTTATTTCTCCCAACTGTATCTCAATTTCTGGATTATCATTCCTATATTTCTTGTTCGTTTCGGATATATCTCCCCCTCTCTCACATTCAGTTAGAAATTTCTCATCACATAATACTGTGGTTATTATAATATCATTTATTGGCTTAGGCCTATCATATTTTATATTTTGTATTACCTTTTCTTCTATATTATTATTATTACACTTTTGATCTTCTGATTGTTGCACTGGAATATCCCTTGTTAACTCTATATTTACATTTCCTCTCAGATCTATCTTCTTGTGCGATGTTCCAGTGCTTTTTAGTTTAAAGCCTGGGTCGTCTTACATACTACTTCTTGTTGCTGCTCTGTTTCTGCCCTTATCATGTTTACAGCGTTGTTATTTCCTGGTCCTCTAGGTTCTGTACTTCTCTGGAATTGTATCATGTTATGTCCAGGTGGACTGCTTGGTACAAATCTGTTTGGCATGTTTTGAACTCTAGGTCTATATTGCTCTTTGTTGTAATTTTGATTTCCCTGGTATTGTGGTCGATTTTGAAAATTGTTCTCCCTGTACTGTGGTCTAAATATATTATTCCTATTACTAAATTGCCCAAAACTGTTAAAATTGTTGTTATTGTTTCTGTTTGGTAGCATATTTCTGTCTCTATATTGTGGTCTGAATTTGTTTTCGTTATCAACTGGTCTAAAATTTCGTCTAACTTCTTCATTCTTTCTAATAATCTCGTTCTTTTCTTCTATGTCCTCTTCATTTAAGAAACGTTCCATGTCTCTAATCGAATTAATGTTTTGCACACGTCGAGCATCCCTAATCTTGTCATCGAAATGTCTTGCTATCCTTCGTACTACTTCGTCCTCAGATGGTGTTGGTGTTAAATTTCTCATAATAATGACTTTCTCGATAAAATATTCTGCTCTACTTAATTTTCCTTCCTTCCTATATTTTTCAACTTCCAGTCTATTTCGGATTCCATTCTGCACCTCGTCATTCCAATATTTTTCTACTAATCTTTCCTTAAGTGTTTCGAAATCATCTATCTCATCCCTAACTATCTGCCACCATCTAGCTGCATTTCCTTCCATAGACAAGTCTATTATCTCCCTCACAGTTTGTATCTCCCTATTTTCCCTTATTTTTTTCTCTATATTTTTCTGGATATACCTTTCTATTTGTTTTAGGTATTCAATAGGATTGGCTGACTTCCCATCAAACTTAGGTATACTAGTATTGCTTGTATTCTCACAACTGACATATACTATTTGATTGCTAGCTCCTACGCTCTTATTCTTTCTAACTTCTTCTTCGGTTGCATCTAATCTTTCCTTAAATAGGTTTAAATCTTTACCCCATTCTTTATTTCCATGCTCTAACTTTCTGTCTAAGTTTTCTAAGTGTTGTTTCTGTTCATTCATGTCAGATTTAAGATTTGAAAATTCTAATTTAGCAGTTTCCCTGTTTTCTTCTAATTTATCTTCCAAACTTTTACAATTTTCCCTAACATTCTGTTCTAATTTGTTGTATTTCATGGAAATTTGATTATCAAATTCAACTAATTTAGTCTCTATCTTCTCATCGAATTTTGTTAACAACTCATCCTTCATTTTGATCATTTGGCTATTATTCTCAGTTAATTTTGCATTTACTTCAACATTCAAGTCATTTAATTTGGAATTTAATTTATCAGAATTTTCTGAAAGTTTAGAGTTCAAGTCTGTACTTAATTCATTTAATTTAGAATTTAAATCAGTTTTCAAGTCTCTTATTTGGTTAGAATTAGCATCAAACTTTATGTTCATTTCATATAGGTTAGAATTCAGATCAGTTTTAAATTCATTCAATTGCTCAGAATTTTCAGTTTTAAATTCATTAAATTGTTTAGAATTTTCAGTTTTAAATTCATTAAATTGTTTAGAATTTTCAGAAATTCTAGAATTTAGATCAGTTTGAAATTCATTAAATTTAGTATCAAACTTTGTATCTATTGCCTTCATCATTTCGCTTAGCATTTGGACTACCCTATCATCATTACTACTCCCTTGCTGTGTCATTTCACTATCATCAGCAATATTTGTATCAACTACATCTTTTTGGAGCCTAACTTCTTGAATTTCTACAATTTCTACCATCTCCCTGTAGTTGCATCTACATTTGGTTTAGGCCTAGAAGTTTTAACTTTGGAATCACCCTCTAATTTCTTTTTTGACTCTTTAGGCTGTTCTCTTAAATTGTATGTATTTGATTCTGCCATTTTTGTGAATTTAAATTATTAAATATTAACTATTTAAAATTTCTAACTACTATTAAATATTACTGATTGTTCCTTTACAAATTTTGATTGCCTATTTAACAATTAGCCAGCACGTTGGTCGCCAAATTTATAATATGTTTATTATATATTACTTTAAATTTAAAATGCCACACGTTGTGGAGCCAAATTATAAAACATAAGAGTTCTATTATTCTGTGAGAAGCCTCACGTTGGGAAAGCCAAATTATAAAACAAGTTCTGTTTTTATTTAAAAATAGCCAGACGTTGGGCCGTCAAATTTATAATACAAGTATATATTTTAATACTATACTTTTCCTTTTAAAAATTGCCCCACTAGTTGTGGAAACCAAAACTTATAATATGATATTAATGAATTTTACTATTCTATTTGTTCCAAACTTCTACAATGACTCACTCTTTATGGTTAACAAATTTGTACTTTATTAAATTGAAATTACTTTCTCTTTACACAATTATTTTTAAATTTACTAGAGCACTGAAACAATATTATTTTCTTTGATGTATGGGCTTAATATACTAATGACTGTACAAATTTTAATTGATATTCTCTCTCTCTCTCTCTCGGGTTAAAGAGTACCTGGCTAGTTAAATATGCAATCACTTAATATTACACTTAAAACTACTACAAAGAAATATTACAAACTAAATTATTATTATAAAAAAAATGTTCACTATTATATATATATGGCCAAATCGAAGTTAAATGAAATGTTCTCAAGTCTATTAATTTAGAAGATCAAATTTCTGGTACTTTGTTATATGGGTTGGTAAAATTGGTAGAATATTACCTAGGCTGCAGATTCTATTATGTGCTGATACAAACAGGTTTACTTATTATAGCTTTGATATTTAATTTTAGTTTTCTTCTATTCAGTGTTTAAAGTCTTTAAGTAAATTCAGTTCTTCTTATAAATTTGGTTTAATTTACTGCTCATCAAAATGCAACTGTGTTATATGGGTATTCAGAAAGGACTGTAAAAAGAAGCCTATAAATTTAAACAATTACCGCTTCAAGAATCGATACGGCCATTTATAGTTTAACTCCATAACTTCTGTTAGCAGTGTTCATTTGCTTAGCGTGTATGTAGTCACGTTTTATTAAATATAACGAACTTTACAACTACCGTTATATTTTATGTCCTTGGTATCACTTTTTTAATTGTATTAAATGTTTATTTCACTTTGAATTGTTAATAAAGTCCAAAATATCCATTTTATATTTTCACATAACAGTATCGTATTGTATTTCTCACAGCTGTTTTTGAATCCTGCTCCTTTTCATTGGTCACAGTTTAGACAATGGAATCATCTCTGCCGTGAATCGAGTTTGTCTCACTTACGCGACTGTATTCTAGGTTATTGAAACACACTAACTTTTTTTTTAGAATTTTACAAGTAACTTAATCATTTATAATTCAAATTATACACAATGCTTCTACTTAATTTATAATTTCATTTACACTAAAACTAACTTAATCTATATCGGTTAAATACAATGATTTTGTTCTTACTTGCCTTTGTTTTTATAGGCTAATTTTTATGATTAAAATTTGATTTATTTATGTTATACGGTAAGTTAAATTTAATTTAGCTTAAGATTGTTATCTTTTGTGTATTTAATTTACTCATTCAAAATCCCGAAGTTACTTTATTAAGATATTAATTTTGACTGCTCTAGGCTAGGCTATATAAGTTAGGTTGGTAGGTTCATACTGAATCTTACATTTCATTGTATTTTTATTTGTTAACCAGGACTCTTTAACTTTGAAATTATTTAGATATATACAAAATGTTACAATATATATACATATATATATATGAATTTTAATGACACCCCAAAACGTGTTCTGGGGACCATGATCGGTGCTCATTTGCTACTCCCGACCTTGGGTCTCACCATAAGGGCCACTGCAATAGCTCATTTTTCCTATGGAAATTCGCTAATAATGTAAGTACCCGTGCATATTCACTTCTTGCTCAGTCGAATATAATATTCCTGACTTCATAAACTAGTAGGAACATTTATATTTTATCAAACTAAATTTTATCAATGTTTATAATCGTTTATACACATCACAAATGATACCGCAGAATTAACAATTTGTTATTTTCTCAGTAGATATAATACCGAGCTGTTATTATTGTTACATATCTTCTAATTATTTCCCAAAAACTTGTGTCTGAAACTTTTTTTGTGGAACTGATTTTTTTTAGTACAACTAAAAAATTTGTTTTATGTACCGGTACCCTATAGCTTATGATAGGATGAACTTCAAAATTTACCTGTAGGCCAAGCTGAAGTCAAAAGGAATAATTATTTAATTGTATATTGATCAAATATTTAACACACTTATCATGTTTGTTTACTTTAGAAACTCCTTTCTGGGAAAGCCTTCACCCAGTCCGCATACCAACAGCAAGCAACCCTCTTCGAAGTAGGATAAGAGCCTTTCCTAAAGGAGTTGTAGAGCTCTAGGAAGAACCGAAGAGGAGTTGGCATCCGTGGAGACTGTGTCGATGATGTAAAAGAGTCTGATTACAAGGAGGTGGCTCTTTTACTTTCAAAAAACTTGCACTGCACATTTGACATTAAGTCTGTAGAGCCACCGTTCTACAGGACTCAGTCATTTTGTAAAGGGACTTCTTATTTTATACATTAGTATTTATTATATATGATAATAAAAAGAGAACATTTGGATTTTTACTATTTAATTTTTGTTCATTTTATTAAAGTTTTATGGTGAGAGCTATCACGTACATTTGAGTCGTCATTTCAGCTCCTATGATTGTGTAAACTTATCACATAAGTCACTGTCATCTACTAGTTGGTTAGCAATTGCCAACTGATTATTGAATCAGCTGACTTTTTGAGCAAGTATTGAATGACCACAATAAAGTATCACTTCACGGATGTAACATGAGCATTAGAAACATCAGTTTATACTGCAGTATGATAAAAATATATGTTTTTAAACGTATGGAAAATAGAGTAAATATTTTTTTTCATAAAATATTGAGATAATAATTATAAGCATATAGTATATTCCTACTATTTAACAAGCAAATAAAGATATTAAATGAAAATTTCAAAATATGTTTTTAACAAAATTACAAATACAAAACTGAACTGTAGAAAACTTTTGACATTTTTACCTAGGGTTTGAAAGAAAGCAACTATCAAGATAAATATAGATGATAATGTAATATAATACTGTTCTTATATCACGGTTTACCTTACTCATACACACTCAGGGGTGGATTCAGACTATATCAAAGCCCACTAAAGAATACTGTTGCGAGCCGGCCAATAGGATGGGCGCGCAGCGTTGCCATATCTACTAGCCTCGAACACTCCTGGTATTTACCGCTCGAGGCTTGATCGCACAGTTTAAAGAATTATAAATGCGTTGAGTCAGCCGCAGTCAGAAGCGTGGGAAGAACGTGACAACGTCGCACTACGGCGATTGGAGCGTTCAAGGTCTCGGTGAACACAAGCCTGTCCCTCAACGGTATTCTTTAGTGGGCTTTGATATAACATTTTATGGATTCATAACTGCAGTGAGGCAGAAAAGACCTCTTAATTTAGTAGCCGGAGGAAAAGTATTTTATTGTACTATTACCAAAAGGTATTGTGAGAAAACAATGCGTTGCGGTACTTTAAATTTACAAACAACTCAAAATTTTCATGTGCTTCCCACCTGATAGCAACAATGTTGTGCATCGGTTAAATCACGTTCAAAATCTATAGAATAATTAATAATGAAATTTAATTAATTACGTGATTGTGTGATTCTGTTGTAAAGTGTGATAAAAAGTATCGTTCATAAATTGTACCTAAAGGGCTTTTTGGTGCTCGTTCTCTCATCATAAACATCCACTTTAGGTTGGCTGGAAAGTTTAATCAATATTTTTTATTCTGACACTTTACTGACCGCTAAATCATGTTTAGTAAAACAACTGCTCAAACAACAATGCATCAATGAACTTCTGTGTGTCCTATTCTTTGCATAACTTAATTTTTTTTTGGAAATATGAATGTCCATGTTTTAATAAAGTTTGTTCCACAGTAAAATGCAAATTATTTACTACAACTGTAGCTGGATAAAAAATGTTGTGTGCCTCACGAGAAAAAAATATCTCTTCAGACACAAATAACTATTTTGTTTTTTGAAGAAAAAAACCTGATGGGGTCTTGATACATTATTATATGAACTAAAGTTTTATTTTAGGAAAGGAATCATGAAAATCAGTGTATTGAGCGTTCCTGTCTAGCTCGACAAAGAATGTAGACTATGCAACATCTCTTCTTGCTCCTAATTAGCGTGTTAAACTTATAGAAAACTAGGGGAGACCCCTGCGTGCTCTGCATGCCAACTCCCAATGGAACCTTCTAAAAATACATGTAATGTTTTATTTTTAATAAAGGTGTAGGATTAATAATAACCTCAAAACTAAGATGGTAAATAATGATAAATGTTCAAATCAAATTATTTCTTATATTTGATAACAGCAGTTGTAATAATGGTTAAAAGAACCAGCTAGGTTCAAGTCTACACTTTAAAACCCTAACCTAAAAGCTAGAAATACAAAAATAATTGCTTCAAATTTTGAAATCAGCTGTTAATTGGAGCAAACAGCTATTTTATAATCTGTTATTTTATTAAATTGGTTGCTATAACACACACTCAGGGATAGTGTAGCTTTTTATTAGTAAAACTATTTTTTCAATCGGTGCCAGAGATTAACCCCTACATACAAACAAAAAAAAAAAAAAAAAACAAACTTTACCTCTTTATAATATTACATAGAAGATAAAAATTTTTGTTTAATTTGTAGAAAATCTACCAATTAATTATTCTATGCCAACAATAATTACTCAAAATCGCAATACCTCATGATCGGATAGAAAAATAATCTGCATATTTTTCTTGGTCAAGAGGATTAAATTAGAAAGAGGTTTAAATTACAAAATATCCGAACTGTATGATCGCGCTGACTAGTGTAAAACATGAAAGGTAAGATATTGAACAAATTAGTAGTCTTTTTAAATTACGACTGTCCATTTTGAAAAAGCACAATGCAACAGCCGTTCTTACTGACAGCCAGTAATAGTCGTAATACCTTTCATGAACATATTATATTTGTCGAGTTAGGCCTAAATTTGATAATAAACAAACTTTTTTTACTTTATAATATTCTATCTATAACATAGCCTGCCACTTTATACTCTGAAAAAGTTATTTGATAAATAAACCTATGTCTAATTATTATAAAGTTTGTTAGAACTTAAATGTATAAATATTATACCTCTAGCTAGGTTATGCATGTTCTGTAATTATTTCCTTTTTAATCTCTTATTAACTTGTTCAAAAACTAGAATGCAAGAATAAATAATTCATAATACTGTATAGGTTAAAGATATTCTTAGGCATTTTACAATAATTTAAAATGTTGCCAATAGCTTCAAGAAAATTTAAATCATGTTAGAAGATGTACAGTACTGTACGCCAAATACAGCAGTTTCTTCTGTACATTGTATATAAAAAAACAAACATCAAAATCAAGTAATAGGTATGTAAGTACCCAATTAGTAATTAATATTCATTTGATAGTTTACAAAATTAAGAAGTAAATTACATAATTTATGAAATACATTACATTTAGTACAATTTTTTTTATAACGTCTTGAGCATAAATTATTGGTAAATGTAAAGAGATGCAATAAATAGAGAATATATTTAAATATTTTATGCAGAACAAGATTTATATAAGGAAAAACTAAATACAGGTGATCCTCGGTATACATTCATGGTTTTGCATATACGTAATGCAGGGAAAGATTAAAATGTCAAAGTTTTATAGAGGAAAGGGTTTTAGAGAGTCAGGCGAAAATCAGTCAGAGCCAGCAACTTGCCGTAACACATCTACCTACTAGTCCAGTAGATATGTACATTGTACCTGGAAAAAATTCCGAATTTAATGAAACTTTTACAGGTTGTTTGGGGGTGCTGTGGGATGACTCTGTCAAGTTTTCCAACTCGAGGACCCTGTGCTAATTTTGGGGGGGGCCGAATAACTACAAAATTTTCGGACTTTTATCGGTTTTTCGCTTATAACTTCTAAACTAAGCGGTTTTCGACCAAAACTGTTATTTTCAAAGTTATAGAGCAATAAATTTGCTACAATTTTGTATGCTTAAACTTCTTCCTAAACCTAATATTAACCGAGATACAGCCGATCAAATTTAGAGAGATTTTCTTAAAATGGCAAAAATTGGCCAAAACCTTCGTTTTTAGCCCTCTAACTATCAATTACCATAAGTTCTACAGTAATTATGGTAATCACTCATCAATATCGACATGTTGGAACACGCG
>JAGFPH010005964.1:62172-76785 GCA_018207615.1 Philaenus spumarius
CAAAATTTTGGTATGTATATGTAAAGCTTAAATTCTGAGACTAAATAGGCTTTTTGTAATGTTTTGTACTTTTTGTAAATTTAGGTAAGGCAGCCAAGAATCAGGCTTGTTGGCCTCTTGCTATAATCTACATTAGTGTTTTTCAACTTTCTTGAATACTACTGGTACCCAAAGAATTAATCTAACTTTAATATCCACCTTATTTTTCATTAAATACATCTGCAATAGGCCTAATTACAAATTCTAATACTGTAGAGGTGTTTCACGAGAAGTTGGCACAACTTCAGGAGATGATAGTTTACGTATAAAAAATCAAAACTGTTCATATGAAAATAGGTATGGAAAAGCTTTGTTTTGTGTTTAGAAAAAATACTTAATATTTTTGGAAATAGAAAAGATATTGACCTCAAATTTGGTGTACATATTTTTTATATAGTCTAACCGTTTACCACTGTACAAAAAAATGAGAAAGTTCTTTAGAATATTAAAAAATGGCGGCTGTTTAAAATGTTAATGTCTAATATCTCAAAAACCGCTAAACTTACAAAAAAAAAAAAAAAAAAAAAAAAGAAGGATACAAGAAAATTTACACTGTTAATGATGTCAAACAATAACAGAGATATTGACAAAAAAAGAAAAAACTTTGTGATTCATCTTCATGTTTGTTTCAGATCTAACACCCCTTGTATCATAAATATTTAGTTTTTTGCCAAGATTGACGTCTTCCAAATGAATAAAAAAGAAGAATATCCAGAGTTTTGAGAATATTATTCGCTACTTCCTACCTACTATGTGAACTAACTTTCTCTTCAATGGTAAACATAAACTAACAAGAGAAATAGTGTCTAATTAGAAATGATTTGGTTATTTGCATCTCAAAAATAGAACCACGATTTGATAGATTATTTAAAAAATAAACGGGCACAACCTTCTCACTGAAATTATAGTTGTATCTTTAATGCAGTATACAATGTAGAACCTATATTTCAAAATAAACAGCTTTCCTCTGAAAATGTTGTATTTTTATTGTGGTGTAGCTCTTACACTTTCATTTTATTATACCTGGCTTGAAAAGCAACCCCCCTCCTTATAAAACCTTTGTGTGGCCCCCTGAGAGTCGCAACCCACAGGTTGAAAAACATTGACTTACATTATTTAAGTTTATTAAACGGATTGGGATACGAAATTGGTTTTGCAAAACGTTTACCGAATTTCCTTCATTTATATTTTCTGCTTAACTTTGTGTCTAAGGTATTTTGTTTATAGTTTTATGGAACCTAATTGGGTATTTAATGTTTTATTTTCCATTTACCATAATATTTCATATTCTGACCAGCTGTAGGCCTATAGTATTTTAACTTTAAGTTATGTAGGTAAATTGTATTTAAACTGAAATTACGTAATGGAAAAACTAGATACTTAGGCAACTTAATTGAGTTAAAATATTCTTATAACGAGAAACACACATTTTGAACACTTTGGTAATAGGCTACCTATATTTTAACTTAGTACAAATTAAAAATACATTTCATATTTTATTTAAATGTACAAGATATACATCAACCTGAGCTTTTAATAATTGTTCCAGAAACAACATTTTTAATAAAACATAAAACACCGATTATTTTGTAAGCCTATGTACTGTACTACTAAACTTGTAGTCTGAGATCTTTTGAAGAATCATAATGAAAAAGATTGGAAATATTTATTGAAGTTAGTATAGTAAAGATTTTTAAGAACAGACACCATTTTTTAATTTACCAGTGTGAAGTTAGCAAAATAGATATAACAGCCTAATTATTCACAATTTGTCAATTAATTAATCTGTTTAAAGTTTACATAATTTACTATAAATAAAAAAGTTAATTAACCTCTTTTGTCCTAAGTTTCTTATTAAAAAAAAAGTATTTGTAAAGACTTTGTTAAATATTAACTAAAAATAAACCAAGTTTTACTTACTGGTTTTATCAGTACAGCATACGTTAGGCATCTTGAGGTTCTTATGTGAACGATTTGTAGACAATTACTAACACACGATTATGGTTTAAATGAAGTCAACTCTGCCGTGTTTATATATCGCGCTGATTTGCACACTGCCCTTTTATGCACACGACGGCCATTAATTGGTTAGCGTGTAGTTTTCACTGCTGCACACTGCTAACTCTTCTACACACAGCTCACTACCAATGAATACTTAAATTTAAGTATTCATTGTCACTACTACACACTGCACAGTGAACGCATCGTGTGAAATTTATCTTTAGGCTTATTTACATTGTTGATTATTGTTATTATCATTACACCGATAAGTACTAAAACGCCTATTCATCGCATAAGCCTATCCAAATATGTGATTAAAACGTTTTTTTTATAAGTTGTGTAAAAACAAACAATGTAGAATAACCTTAGTTGATATTTTTATACAAATATTAAATACGATATTCTTTTGTAACTCAATCTATATAAAAAGCGAAATACCACTCACTCACTCACACACTCATCACGATTTCTCAAAAACTACCGAACGGATTGAAATGAAATTTGGTATGTAGCTTCCTCTAGGGCGTGCTAACTAAGAAAAGGTTTGAAAAAATTCGAAATTTTAGGGGGTTTGGGGGGATCAAAGTTATTAAATCACGATTTCTTCAAAACTACCGAACGGATTAGAATGAAATTTGGTATGTAGCTTCCTCTAGGGCCATAGGTGATCACTAAGAAAAGGTTTGAAAAAATTCGAAATTTTAGGGGGGTTTGGGATCAAAGTTATTAAATCACGATTTCTTCAAAACTACCGAACGGATTAGAATGAAATTTGGTATGTAGTTTCCTCTAGGGCCATAGGTGCTCACTAAGAAAAGGGTATGAAAAATTTAGAAATTTTAGGAGTGGTTTGGGGGGATCAAAGTTACTAAAATCATAATTTCAGATCTTTTATTATTATGACAATAGTGCTTTTATTATTTAAGATCTATATATACAGGATGATCCAGTAAAGCGTAAAATCTGTAAATCGTAAAAAAAATTGCATGTAAAATCTGCATAGCCCGCTACAAAAATAACTAAAATAATCTTAAAATTTAAAAAAATATATTTTTTTAGGCTAATTTTTGTTGTTGTAGACAATTACAAAAAAAATATGTTTTTTGTCGATAACTTGGTTATCCTTTGACCTACTGAAACTACAAAAAAAGCATTTTGTATGTCGTTAAAAAAGGAAAATATTTTGTTTCTTGTACATTTTTTGTAAAGTTAACGGTTTTCAAGATATTCCACGTTAAACATTTCTAACGGCCGCCATTTTGAAAATTATAAAAATAAATTCTTTGTGTTTGGTACACTTGTTAATCATAACATTATAAAATGCTTATTACAAATTTGAACTCGACATCTTATCTATTTCCAGAGTTACAGTGAGTTTTTGTAAAAAAACAAAATGGCGGATTACGGCTAAACTAAGACGAAATCGAAAAAATGTTATACTACATTTTCGAATTATTTTTGCATGTAGAATCTGAATCTGCATAGCCCGCTACGCTTTACTGAATCACCCTGTATAAAAGCCAAATACCACTAACTGACTGAACACTTAAAAAGAATACAATTACGTTAAAAAGACTGAAAATACCAACCACCACGGGCAACGCCGTACGGGTCAGCTAGTAGTACCATAATTTCAAGTAAAATTCTAATACGGTGTAGGCCTACTGTATTTTGAATTTTACAAATTAAAAACGTATATTTTATTACTACGGTAGGCCTACTTAAAATAAAAGACTAAGATATCAAGATTTTAGAGATATGATCCTGTTTCTATGCGTTTTGTTTATTTTTTTGGTAAAAACATAGATTACTTTGTCGCCAGCTGAAGATCTGGAATAGTTACTGTATTTATGTATTAAGAGCGTAAAGTAGGTATGTCTTTATCGCTTGAAAGGAAAAAGTTGCCACGCGACGCGGTAATTTCTCGAAAGCAATAGACACTTTACGTTCGAATTACACAGTTAAAATTTTCTTACAACCGAGCGTAATTTAATTCCTATAGCATTATCTGATATTTTGTACACTCGTTTTCACTGCATCACTTCATAAATTCTCCATATTTTTTCATACAGCCCTCTTGTTTTTCGTGGTAACAAGTCTAGTGTTATTAGCGAATTTCCATAGGAAAAATGAGCTATTGCAGTGGCCCTGATGGAAATACCTAAAAGGTCGGGAGTAGCAAATGAGCACCGATCATGGTCCCCAGAATACGTTTTGGGGTACCATTAAAATGATATATATATGTGTAAATATGTGTTCGCACTCTAGCGGCCGCATTTCAAGTCCGATTTGGTTCAAATTTGGTACACATGTTGGTTGTCTACGCCGTTCGGACGAGTTCGTTAGCCAAAAAATCCAACAACCGGAAGCACGTTTTTGACCGAAAGTAACTATTATTTTAGATTTTTCCTACGAGAATGAATTTTTTTAGAGTTTTTTCTACAAATATAAATGTAGGATGTTATTCTGCACATTTTGTTTTTTACGCGACCATATAGCTCGATTGGTTCCCCCAAAATCGATCAAAACGTAAAATACCATAAAAGTACCCGGTTCAAAGCCATGTGGTGGATTGTACCGCGGGGTTGGCGTGCGAAGCACGCAATGCTTCGTGTATTGAAGATACTCCCAAAATGCGGGATGGTGTGCGAAGCATGCAATGCTTTGTGTATTGAAGATACTCCTAATATGCGGAATGGCGTGCGAGGCACGCAATGCACTGTATATTGAAAATAACCCCAACATGCGGAATGGCGTGCGAAGCACGCAATGCTTTGCGTATTGAAGATACTCCTAATATGCGGAATGGCGTGCGAGGCACGCAATGAACTGTATATTGAAAATAATTCCAACATGCGGAATGGCGTGCGAAGCGCGCAATGCTTTGCGTATTGAAGATACTCCTAATATGAGGAATGGCGTGCGAACAATTTTGCAGCTATTCAGCACCGTCGTGAGTAGATATATTTCCCAAATTGTTGGTTGAAACCCTAAAACATAGGCCTATGAACTTAGTTTTGGAAATTTGCTAAACTCACGTTAGCGGTTCAGTGCGTGGTCGGATTATTTCGTTTGCGATGTTACTTTGTTACTAATAATAGTTATTTCCATACCAATTTCATCAAATTCTTCTGCCATTCTGGACTTACCGGTTTCGTGTAATATGACATAAAATTTCAACACGCTCTAGCGGCTACACTTTGGCTACGATTTGGCTAAAATAAGCGATGCAGTTATTTAACTGTTAACAAGTTAACTTTATTTTCGGGTTATTAAGAAGCATTTTTTTAATCAATGTATTAATGTTGTGATGGAGCATTAAATAACTGCGGAGATGGGATCTAGCCTTGAATAATTGTGGAGATAAGATAGAGCCTTAAATAATTGCGGAGAGGTGACGGAGTCTTAAATAATTGTGGGTATGCGTCGGAGCCTTAAATAAATTCGGGAATGCAACTGTGTCTTAAATAATTGCGTAGATGCTACGTAGCCTTAAATATTTGTAGATATGCGACTGTGTCTTAAATATATGCGGAGATGCAGCGTAGCCTTAAATATTTGCGGAGATGCGACAGAACTCTTTGTCCGTGCGATGACATAATCATTTTTCTCCATGCAAAAAAGTGCCCAACGCGCCTGAAGAAGTTTTCACTTCAATAAAATTAAATCTGCCTTTAAGAAATTAAATGTTCTTTACAGACCTTTAAATTAATAGGAATATATTGCTATGAAAATAAATCACAGGTGGGAGCTACTTACGGGATAATAATTTACAAAAAGTATTAACATTTTATTTATTTATTCTGCCAAATAACTATTAGAATAAATAATAGTTCAAAATTTTAAAGTTGGTAGTAGCACTTTCCAGTCAGAAGCAAAATAATTATAAATAGTTTTAAATGTATCTACCAGGTGGCAGAACCTTACGGATACAATAGTTTTAATGTCGGTGCTCTGACATTTTTCTCAGTGAGGCGGACAAAAAAAAGTGCTGCCTTACTGAGGAAAATTAGTTACCGTATTTTTTCTGATTTATTTTGACAATGATTCTGTCAAATATTGAAATCTTGTTGATCATATAGTAGTTACTTTATTAGAAAGCGCTGCAAAACTGTAGGAATAAAAATAATAGTTCACAATTTCAAATTTCAGGTAGCAGCACTTTCCACCTGTAGCAAAATAATTATAAATATTATTACTTTTATGTACCAGGTGACAGCACCTTACAGATACAACAGTCATAATTCCAGAGCTCTGTCATTGTTCTCAGTGCGACGGGACAAAAAAAGTTGTGAATCACTGAGGAAAATTTAGGGACGTATTTTTGCTGATTTATTTTGACAATGGTTCTGCCAAATGACCGTAGTTCTTACTGTAATTACTAGAAAGCGCTGCACGTCCATAATTCGTACAGTGACTAGATAGAGACAGTGTGGCCACATGAAAGCGGCCGCCATGTTTTTCCTAAAAGTAATGTTATCTGCCATAAAGTATAATGTAATTTATTTTCAAAATATTTATAAAACCTTTTGTTTTATTTCATAAAGGCCTCGTAAACAACTTTTTAAATGTTAAAAAGTAGTTAGAAAGCAGATAAGTTGTTTAAAATGAAATAACCTATAAAATATAATGATTTAGCCTACTATCACATTTTTTACTAGCCTATGCCAATAGTTGAGTAGCCTACTGACGTTAATTACAAACTAATAAAGCTATATCAAAACAAGTTGCACTATTATTTTCTTTGTTCAATTCTACGTTAAAAAAAACATTTTGAAGTTCAATTACATTATTTATGCGGTTTATTTGAATAAAAGTTAAGGTTTTGTATTATTTTCAAGGAACCAAATTTTCAATAATTTGTAGCTATCTGAAAAATTATTTGACAGGTCATAATGAAATTGTTTTTAATTAAATTTAATTCTCAACTTATAGACATTTTCGTTTTAAAAATTAAAATTTTTCTGAGATAATATTTTCACAGAGCAGGATCATAGTAGGCTACATTCTAACAAAATATTTTACAATCACAGCTACATATAAAATTAGCAACAGTATAAAACTAAACCAATTGTCTTTAAATTATTATCCTGTTGTTAATTAGCCTTTTTTATCAATGAATAAATTTAAAAAAATTTAATATTTTCAAAGTTACGCTTTCAGATTTTTACAATGCATTTATTTCCATCTGATTTTTTTTTTAATAAGCGAAGCAATTCAAACTTTCCACACTAACTAATTTATTTCTATTTCAATTGAAAGCTAATAATAAAATTAATGTCTCTAACAACAATTTAACATCGAAATTACAATTCTTTGATTTTGAGCTTAGGCAATTCAAGATTTTCAAGTTTAAGTTATTCAAAGCCGAAAAACAGGTTTCATTATTAATTTCCCTCATTATTTCAGTTAGGCATACTTATTAATGTGATTCTTGCCTTAGATTGTACCTTCACCAAGACTAAAAGAAAGAAAAAATAACGATGACAATTTAATTTGAAAATTATAAACAAACGTAGGGCTAACACGGACGAAATTATAGGTTTGGGCCAAAAACAGTTCTTAAAATTGCGTAATACTAATATTCATTGCATTTATCTTTTCTATTGATAAAAAGGAATAGCCTATGTTATGAACTTTTTAAAATGTTGTAAATAAAAGACTTTTGGTATGTACTAACTACTGAAATATGCGCGCTGAAACGATTCCGTAGAGTGGCGGGAGTAGCCTAATCTGCTGTCATTTCCTTATTAATTTGGTGCAATATCACATACTTCAACACGAATCGCTTTAAAATAACTATTTCGTTTATTTTAAAGTAAAAACTAACAAATATCTGTTAAAAAATCGGTAAAGTCGCTTTTACAATATGTGAACGTGAATTAATGTAATGTAAACAGATACGAATTTAGGAAAAACATGGCTGCCGACATCTTGACCAATAGGAAACAAGACCTCACTTGGCCACACTGTCTCTATCTAGTCACTGTAATAATTCGATATGCATTAGCAGAAGTTTCATCGATCTGTTCCGTAATGTGCTGCTATCTGCATAGATTTTGTTATACTTTGGGTTTATTATTAATAAAAAATATTGCTAATTATTGGAATTATTATCCCGGGAGGTGGTGCTACCCTAGGCGTATTAAAATGATCTATCTATGTCCATGGTCAAATATTTCTAGGCTTATAATTTTGAAACAAGCCTAAATCTAATATACGGGTTTGATTGACATAAAAACTACCCTAAGTGAGGGAGTTTTTTACTATTACTTTCGGGAGGCATAGAAATGTAGAGAATAAAATGTAGTAAATACTGACATCAATTGTTTTTATGAAAGTTATAGCTGTCCTACATAATAAGATTGTAATCAGAACCATAGTTACTCGCTTCTTGTAGCGATTGAATGTACTCTAATCTAATTTGTTATTAGTTCTCATTTCGCTTCGTTATTAGCGAATTTCCATAGGAAAAATGAGCTATTGCAGTGGCCCTTATGGTGAGACCCAAGGTCGGGAGTAGCAAATGAGCACCGATCATGGTCCCCAGAACACGTTTTGGGGTGTCAAAAAAATTCATATATATATATATGTATTTATATATATATGTGTTCGCACTCTAGCGGCCGCATTTTAAGTCCGATTTGGTCCAAATTCGGTACACGTGTTGGTTGTCTATGTGGCTCGGACGAGTTCGTTAGCCAAAAAAAACCAACAACCGGAAGTACGTTTTTTGACCGGAAGTAACTATTTTTTGAGATTTTTACTACGAGAATGAATTTTTTTTAGAATTTTTTTTTCTAACAATATGAATGTAGGACGTTATTCTGCGCATTTTGTTTTTTTACACGATCTTATAGCTCGCTTGGTTCCCCCAAAATCGACAAAAACGTAAAATACCATAAAAGTACCCAGTTCAAAGCCAAGTGATGCAAACTCGCGAGGCCACTAGGAGGAAACAAATTCTACTAATATATTGCGTACACACAGACAGCTGTTCAACGCCTTCGTGAGTAGACCTATTTCCCAAATTGTTGGTTGAAATCCTAAAACATAGGCATATAAACTTAATTTTGGAAATTTGCTCAATTCACGTCAGCGGTCCAGCTGCGTGGTCGATTTATTTATTATTCACATTGTTGTGAACAGGTAAATTTTGTTTAATGTATAAATATGAATTTTTAAAGAGTTGTCAAATTTAAGTAGCTCTATAGGGTAGAACCTTTTACCATCAATAAGATGGTGGTTTTTCCAGTTTATTGGTTTTGTTATGTTTACTAGGCCTACTATTACTAGTAGGGTACAAAATTTTCTTTTCAAAAATTGAAACTATCTAAAATTGTGATTGTTTAGTTAGCCTGCCCTAGGATAAATAATAAATTAAAATTAATATAAACTAATTATCAATGAAATAAATAAAAAATAGTAGTCTAAGTGATAAATAAAAAGCCGTGGTGAATACAACATTGAGTTTTATTTCAGTATTAACCCTAGATTACTTATGTCAAAATTTTGTCACGGGATTACTTATGTATCGTAAATTTGACTACTAAGAAATATATATATATATATTTTTTACTGTACTAAAATAATTTTGTAATTATTTTTTTAAATTGTAATTGTAACCTAGCGTATTTTAGGGCTATATATTTTTTTAAAAGAGTTATAGGCCTACATCAAATAAATAAAATAATTTGTACCACCAATATTTTATTTTTGTAACTCTTTAAAATTATTTAATAACATACAACAGCATTTCAGTTACGGCATAAATTCTGTCCACTTCGAACATAAAACAATTTTAAAACTCTAAAAATATATGTTTTAACCGTCTAAGCAGCAGGCACTTTTTTACTGCTTGTACATGTACACTTGTCATTATCACTTAGATAGAATGAATCCTATTATTCCTATTCAAGAAAAGTGTACACTATTATACATTTTATTGTTCAGGAAAGTATGCAGAACATTGCCATGTAAACAAAATATTTAAACAAATTTGTCTAACTATTTTTGCGTTTCAAAAGAAAAAAAAAACGAATTGGTAAACCAAAGTTTCAAAAGTAAGGGTTTTAGAAAAACACTACAAAATACTTTAGTTATAAATCCAAAATATACAAAAACAGGAGAAACTCCTGCGTGCTCCGCACGCCAACCTCGTTGGAACCTTCTAACACATAATCATAAAGTCCTCTGTCATAGCCCAACCGCTATGGTACTTGCCTCATAAGTAAGACGTCCCGGGTTCAAATCCCGCGGGGGACCATAAAATATTAAAAACCCAAAAAAACATGCTCGTTAGCCGAAAGGCACAAAGTGGCATGGAAAGCAAAAAAAAAAAAAAAAAAAAAATCTAACACATAATCATTTTATGTTTTCTTTATAATAATTGTTTAGGATTCATAATAACCCTAAAGCTAAGATGGTAAATAATGTTAAATGTTCAAATCAAATTTTTTGTACATTTTTATAACACCAGTTATAATAAAGGTTAAAAGAACCAGCAAGGCTCAGGTCTACACTTTAATACAAACATAACCTAGAAGTTAAAAATACAAATAATTGCTTCAAAGTATGAAATCAGCTGTTAATGGAAATATTGGAGCAAACAGTCGTTTTATCTGTTATTTTATTCAATTGGTCGCTGTGGTAATGAATGTAAATACATGTGTTGGTTCATCATTCTAGGTCTAACCTAAGATTTTTTCCGACTAAATTTACAAATCTTGAAACATAAAATGTTTTTATTAAAATGAATTATAGCCTATGTTACTCAGGGATAGTATAGCTTTTTATTTCGTAGATCAGCATTTCTTGAGAATCGATGAAACCTTACTCGTAAAAAGCTGTCTTTTTTGTTTGAGTTACCGCAGCCAAACACGGCACAAAAAGGCATTATAATTAATGGTTATTAACTAAAAGAAATGTTATTACAATAATACACTATTTTGACTATAATTAATAACATAATTTGACTTCAAAAAAGCTTGACGGTCGTACAGGTTTCGGCGGTAAATATGGGGAAGGAGTCTAGAGTGAAGCTCCAAGACTGTAGCACTCTACGTCACGAGTAGGCTGGAGTGGAGGGAGAAGCTGCGCATGCACACACCTTCTTTAATACGCCTTGGGTGCTACCTACATGCTTAATTGAATATTGTAGTTTCTGATCTGTTCTACATCTCTTCCGCAATGTGCTGCTATCTGCAAAGATTTTTTCAAACTTTGGATTGACTATTGACAAAAATTATTGGAATTATTATGCTCCCGCAGACCTACTTGAATATTGCAATCGGAATTTCAATAAAGTCAGGTTATTTTAAGCTGGTAATTTCACAAAATAACTAAACACACATACCTCAAATGAATTTATTAGCTTACATATTATCTAAAATATTAGCTCAAATCTAAAACATACTTACATATTATTCCTCCCTTTATCTCTATTTTTGTTTTTAAAGGTTAGGCCTATCTTTTTCGTTTTAGTATTATTGTTTTTCATAGATCCTAGTATTATCAATCTATGAATGAGTACATGATGATACAAAATAGGCTTACTAAGAGAATTTTAATATTGTAAATTAGATAAAAGATTATGATTTATGAAATTCACCAGTTTTTACTTTAATTTATAGTTGTACCACAACAAAAACTCCACGTTTTACATAAATAAAGTACTGTACTTATTCAATTAACTCTACTGGATGAGGATATGTGTCATAAAATGTAGTTAATTATTTGTTTATTATTCGTATTGAAAATGAAGTACAGCTACCAAATACAGCAAAATTTGATATACAAACAAATTCAATAACCCACGTAGGAATTAGCCTACATTTTGCACCTTCATTCGTCTTCAAATTTACATTACTTTCTTGCGGATTTTTTTTAAGAGCAAGCTCATTTATAATGTCCTCATTCAAAAGTGTTTTTGTGGTTTTTGCTTCAATACACAGTAAAGAAAGTGAGTTCAACCTTTCTTCAGAAATTCTGGTTCGTAGATAGATTTAACTATTCTGAGCTAGGAAAAACTACGATCTTCAGCACGATTTGTAGCAGGTATGCACAGGCTTATTCTTACTACGATGTCCAAATTCGGGTACAAATTTTCTAGGGAATTAGGCCCTACATCAGAGAAATTTTGAAATTCCTTGGAACGATTTTTCTGCTGAGTGCTCAATCCCTACACCTGAAACACAGTACTTTCGGAAATGGATGCACTCTTCAACGAAATCAGAATCCAAGTCATGTTTATAGGTGTGGTAGAGTTTAGTTGCTTTTTCCCTTTAATTCCTCGTCCTTTTTTGTTTTTATATAACTGAGATAAGTCATAAAACCTGTCTTAAAATTGTGTACAAAGTTTTGTTAACTTATTTTCAATAAAGGGACTTTATGAACACTGTATATTAAATTATTAGCAAGAATTTATGTTGATTGAACTAACTGAAATTGGAAATTCGTCTTCTTCTAATGGATATTTCTGGCTAACACCATCTTGGATCTCGCCTCCCAATAAAGTCCAGGAAAATCACTTCATCCTTGCTTCTCTCCATCCAGACCCTTGCAGATCAGTAGATGATCCTTGTCCATAATAAACATGGAGTCTAAATCTAATGAGAAAATTGTGCACTTGTCCGAAGTTAGTATTTTTGTTGTGTATAGATACTTGGCAAGACAATCGTGACCAGTTGCTAATCGGAAATTTGCTACCGAAGCATCCTATTTTCTTTATAAAGCTTCAAATGGATCATAAGCTTTCCCTTGCAGTTTATCCTTCATATCATTGACAAATTTCTACTTTGAGGTTGTTTTTAATTCTTGTACAATTGCTTGCAACGTCAGGGCACCTGCTGGTTTTTGGATAATTTCTTATCCTCTCTTCGCCAAGTCATCTGCTGTCCCACTCTCCCACAAACCCAAGTAATCGGAAACCCACTGTATTGTGATATTGTTAACATTATTTCTTACTATTTTGTGGTTATGTCTGATATTTTGTATGACTGTGCTTTTTTTATTTTCATTATTCACTATTGTACCAACTTTAAAGAATTTATGATGACAATTTAGAATGCGTGCTGGGCTAAGACGAAGATGGTACATACAATCCTATAAGAATTAAAAGGTTTACCAAGTACAGCAAAAGATCTGTAACCTTACCTTATTTAAAGTTGATATTGAACACCTGAGTTAGCTATTTACAGGAAATACAATAAATACAATCCGTATAACAAACAGTTTGTTTATTACTTTAACTGTAAAGCTGATATTAAAAAAAATCTATATGTCCTTAAGTAAAAGATACAAATTTATATGCCCTTAGTCATAATTAAAAGAAAATTTAAGAAAAGTTTACATTTACAATATTGATTTAGATTATATTTAAAAGATCCCTCCCCTAAAGTAAAATTAGAAAAACCCTCCCCATTTATAATACAACATTTATTACAATTTATTACCTTTTCACAACATTACAAAATTAAACATATAGTACCATGGATTTATTAATAACTCTTGTTTTGTTGGCCAACCTTAATACTAAGTGAAATTAAATAATAAAAATAAAGGCGTTTAATAATTTAGTGAGACGTCTCTCATATAATAAATAAAAAAAACTTTTAGATTTTTAAATTTGGAATGAAATCCTTTGAGGATTGTGGTTCGAAAAATTTGCTAGCGGTCCCTTCCAAGTTATTTAGTTAAACGAAATTTTACATACAGCCTTTATCAAATCTAATTTTCAAACATGTAATTAGTATTTTAAATTATATATAACTATCCATTAATATTCACTGAAGTTTCACAAATTTTAATTTTTACACTCATAGTTCTTCTGAAGGCACAAATTTTCAAAAAAAGTTAAGTTTATTCAATTTTGCGAGTCATTGTTGAACCAGTTGTAAACTGGCAATTGATGTCAAAGTGTTTAACGTATTCACATGTTTAACTAACGAAACGAAACTCGGCGTCCGCGAATGACCTTCGCGACATAACTGTTCTTCTTTATTTATCGCACTTTTGAAAGACTACTTTTTGATTTAAAATTAACTAATTCACGTATCACTTCGCATTTTGCAAAAGTTCACGTCGCCATGAGGTTTCCAAGCCCTTTATGTCGATGACTGAACGAAGGTCTATACAGGTTCAAGGTTGATTAACAAAGGGATGACTAAGGAAAGTTGCATTACTTGTCTTTATCTACGCATGCGCTTGGCATGTTAACGATCAGCTGTTTCTGAGTTACGTCTTTTATCCGCTAGGTGCCGCGGGCGTTCAGTGTATTGGGCAGTTAAACAGTTTGGTTTAACGATGGTGCATTTCTGATTGAAGTAGTGGCGCGCTATTTAAATAACGGCACACTATTATCTGCAGTGATGATTTGTAATCGACCAAGACTACTATATTTGTGTTTAGCCATGGTCTCACAATCCAAGAAGAGCTTCACTTTTTGCTTCCTATTCTGCCGCAAACACTGTAGCGAAGTACTTTAAGCAAAGTAGTGTTAGAAGTGGCTACAGTATATTCCAGCAAATGTTTCTCCTTCCATTCTAGATCCATCAGTATATATCTGTATCCAGA
>JAGFPH010005964.1:76885-87059 GCA_018207615.1 Philaenus spumarius
ACCTAGAATGTCTGGAAATTAATAGATCTGTTTTTAAAAATCATACTTATAACTTAAATGACCAAATTTTTCTCAATCCATCCCCCTTGTTAAAACCTATTATGTAACCACACCTTACCCTTGCAGTGTTTACCTAGGCCACATTCCATTGCCCTCCCTGGTCATTTCCATTGTCACTCCCACTCCTTCTATTTTTGTTTGTATGTTAGTTTTAAGATACTTGCTGTATTTCAATTTAGTGGCCTGATGATGCCTAACGGTGAAACATATGTTGCTCAGTAATAAATTATTTTTGTGAAATTTTTAACAATTGGTTATTTCTATCCCTTATCTCTATTTTACTTTTTGCTGGCAGTTGCTGGAATTTTTCCTCCATAAGTCAAGCTTGGTTTTATGTATGACTTATATGACTCATTTAGAAGATCTAAAGAGCCTCCCCATTTATCTCCAGCCAGATGTTTAAGAATAATTGACTTTTGTTGAGACTTTAGAAGCGATTCTTTCAGCAAAAACCCTGAAAGTAAGTTTATTATCCAAAGTAACCCCAAGATATGTTGTTTCTGTACAACATGGCCTTGTTGAGCTCTGTTTTCATATTGTCAAACATTTTCTCTCTCTATTTTTTGCCTCAATCCACACGACCAGATCATCAGCATACATTGCACACTTAACCCTA
The DNA here is from genome assembly GCA_018207615.1 of Philaenus spumarius. Lineage (NCBI taxonomy): Eukaryota > Metazoa > Arthropoda > Insecta > Hemiptera > Aphrophoridae > Philaenus > Philaenus spumarius. The sequence continues at coordinate 77,562 of JAGFPH010005964.1, forward strand.
CTGGATCCAATTTTCTTCAGGAGATCGTTGACAAATATGTTGAATAAAATTGGACTCAGAAGCGCTCCCTGGGGCCAACCCTTCTTAGTCTGCTTGTATGATGAGTTTGTGTTTCGTTATCTTGTCGTATCCAACGTTACGTTAGGAATTTCGTAAACCAATTATTATGTTTCAATGTTAGGATATGAAAATGTTACCACCACTGAGATGAAGGCTAAATAGAAGTTGCTACAGATATATGTTTTGACTAGGATAAGTTTTTGTTCATATGTGTAAAGTTGTCATAAAATGAACAGACCGATTAGTAGAAGGGAGTGTCAAATATACCAGACCCCTGGTCCGATAATTTAAAACGGCTGAAACAAACATACTACTGCTATGTAACCCCTAAATGCTGCAATGTTTAATTATTAGTGAAAAAAGACAAGTAAAAGTATATAAAAACTACTATTACCATTCCAGTTCAAAAGTTTTAATCAACATTTCCTCACAGGACACTAAAAGATTTAAATGAAATAAGCAAATTTACAACAGTTTCTCAGCTTAATCTGAACAAACACAAAAGTTGTTTGTTATTATTCAGTAGTCTATTTCTGAATGAAGAAACATACACTATACACAGTGTCAAATACAAAGTGTTTAATCTAAAAAACAGTCTATTCATAGAAGAAAAGGGATTTATAAAATTACTCTATCTGTGACTTTCTTTTGTTTTTTATGTTTGTTTCTTGCAATGTTTAACTATCAGTTAGAAAAAGTACAAGTAAAAGTTTATATATATGTATATAAAAAAAAATTATTATAAACGAAAACTGATATTTGTTTGCAGTGTGTGAACAACTTATGTCTAAAATTAACTTGTTACTTAGAATGTATGTAAGTGCAAATGTTTACAAGTATTATTGGTTCATTTAGAAAATTTAATTTGTTAACACGTTCTCTGCTTAATAAAAACAAGAACGTTCCAAATAATCCAACATCGCCTGTGCGACAGGTTGGAAGGTACTTCTAGAATAACATCTCGTGTATATTGCATTGTAGTTGAATGGGTTCAATAGGCACTCTCCACCTGTTGTTATATTATTTTCAATTTATTGTTCCATATTGGTTTATAGAAATGTATGTCATACATGTCGGTCGATTGGCATTGGTGAGGGTCTTCTTGTCTTTTCTGTAAACATATACCTACACCAAATTTAAAATTTAATTTGATGAAATGTCGGATTTTTGAGATAAATATTTGATACAGTTAAATTAATTTTCAATAATGGATATATTTGTTTGGATATTGAAATAACTAATAACACATTTACAAGATTCATTTTTATATCTATATATATAAAAGCCAAAACCCACTGACTCACTGACTCACTCATCACTATTTCTCAAAAACTACCGAACGGATTGGAATGAAATTTGGTATGTAGCTTCCTCTCGGTCCACAGGTGCTCACTAAGAAAGGGTTTGAAAAAATTCGAAATTTTGGGGGGTTTGGGGGATCAAAGTTACTAAAATCATAATTTCAGATCTTTTATTATTATGACAATAGTGCTTTTATTATTTAAGATCTATATATATAAAAGCCAAATACCACTCACTGACTGAATTAACACTTAAAAAGAATACAATTACGTTAAAAAGACTGAAAATACCAACCACCACGGGCAACGCCGTACGGGTCAGCTAGTTGTCATATATTTGTGACATGTCTATAACTTGTCACATGTATACTTTCTACAGCAGAAAAACTCTAACACAAATATTTTATGAACAAAAAATATTATAATTGATTGTGTACTATTTAGGCACAAGTTTTCCACAACTTTGATGCGCTTTTGGGTATGTATATATATGACAATTGGTAGCCAACATATTAAAATTCAGATTTATTATTTTTTTCAAATACTTTTATCTTTTTTTTTAAACTGATTGTGATTTTCCTTTTAATTATTAAATTTTATTCGTATACATTTCTTAGCTACTTCCTCCACTCATGCAATCATCTAAATTGTTTACGGATTTTATATGATTTGCTAATAATAGCTTTTCTTAGGAAAATATTACTAAATAATATAAATTTACAATTCTCATTCGGTAGCATCAAAAGTATTTTTACTCAGTAAGTTTATGCAATTAAATCACATTGTACAAGAGTACACTGCATGTTTGCTAACAATCAATCTTGTCAAAGATAAACAAACATCACCATGGCAACAACAACAATAGCATTACACAGATGCTGTGATGTTTCTCTACAAGGTTCTCTGTAGTTACAAACTAGTTTAATTTAAATAACTCATTTAAAATAATTATGTTGTATTGAACTTGATTATGCTATAGCCATTTTACTGGGACAAATATAATTGTTGACTTACTAATCAAAATCAATTCAGTAGCTAAATACAAATCTTGCTTTTTTATTAAGGGAGATAATCCATTTCTGTGATTAACGCCTTTAGATTTGTAATAAACTAATAAGTCTATAAATAAAAAATCTGTATCTGAACAAGTATAATTAAACTATTATTTCTTTTCTTTATTTTGTTACTACCACAAATAAAATCATATCATCATTTATATAAAATTTATAATATATTATACTATACAAAGGATATATTACACCACGACACAAAAACAGCACTAATTAAAGTTCAATTAATAAGAATGATCAGCAGCACTATTCTGTTTAGTTTTTCTGCTGTTTTAAATTACTCAAAATTCTATCATAACCACACTTATGTTAATTATTTGTTAATACTTTTTTATCTTTTCCTTAAAGGTTAAAATAGACCGAAGCAGCTGACACCTCACACAATTTACAGGATCTAGGAAAATATAAACTTATCAAATTAAATGGGGTAACACATAGTTGAGCCTTCCACCTCACAACAGTGGTGGTTTCAGGAGAGTGGCCTTAGCCCCCCTCCCCCCCCCCGAGTCTAGATGTTATCTCAGGATCAGGATGGAGGGATGCCACTTGTTGTAAGGTTTAAAGACGTTTACAAATGACTTACAAAATAAAGAAAAGAAACAATAATTGAATTATACTTGTTCAGAAGCAGATTTTTATTTATAGACTTATTAGTTTACTACACCTCAATCCACACTTTTTTCAATTTATAATGGAAACGTTCAACGTTTCATAACGTAATGAAACTGCTAGACTAGGCTTCACGCAACTTTCTCGTAAAAACTTTAAAAAAATTAATAACTTCTCTTCAAATTAACTTTGACGAATGAATATTATAATATTTAAAATATATTTGAGTCTGATTATGACTCTAAAAACTCAAATAATAAAAAACATTTCTCCACTTCGTAGACAAGTCCGTACAATTGTGAGCCTCTTGCAGAACGTAAAACCCATGCGGTCACTACATAAGCGCCAAGCCTATCTTCCGCTAAATGTTCTGGTTCTTTCTAGACGCTTTTTTTTTGTAATAAACTGTGCCCCAATTGTGCTTCCTGTTAATTCAAGCCGTGAACTTTTTTTAATTTGTAAACATTGTCTTTATAAACTGTTCTAAATTTTACTATTGTACTATCTTTCCATTTTAAACTGTCTGCTTAACAAATGTGACTTACTTTGAAATTAACTGTCTGCTTTTTAAATATTATTATTTAATTTATTTCTCTGTGATGACCATTGATTAAAAACAAAAATAAAAATAATGCTTCTATTTTCTTAATTTATACACATTTGAAAAACTGCATATGTTGCATAGTTCCTACAAACCAAACTTCTTGAAAAAGTCACTTTGTGATGTCCACTTCATTTGCTCTTCGATACCTTTAATAAGTGTTCTACAACACGCTCTCCCCTTGAGCAGAATGTTTCAAGCCTCCTCTTTGGATTTGAATAAAGCGTCAGATTTTGACAAATAAACGGGAAAAATGTGATGCATTATTTACCGAAATGTTTCTTTATTAGAAGAGCTGTGCTCTGAATCTGAACTGGATATTGACATAAAAGTACATCGGTTAACTGAATGTCAAGAAAATAGATCAAACTACCCAGCAAGCAGTCCAAAAGAGTACTTTAAGAAAGCTCCTCAATTATTTATATCTTCTAAATTTATTTTGATCTTTCAAAGTTGTTCTAACCCTTTACAACTCAATAGTTCCTAAAGTAAATTCGAGGAAAGTGGTTATGACAGGTCATCCCAAATAGCATAAATACTTCTGAAAAATTTCGTCTTTAATTAATTATGACTTTTCTTAATGTGCTGCAGGAAATGGCCGTTTAATGCAGAACTGCAGTAATTCCATTTATGACAAGGGTTAATAGCATGTGGTTATATCTAGGTCAGGCAATCACTTATTGAAACTTTTCAAGTTAACGATTACTGTCTAAAACTGCTGGCCGATAAATGGAAGGTGCTTTAGTAATAATTGATTACTTGAACATTTGTTTTTGTTTTCCTCTGTTAAGTTTTGATGTGATGAGTTTGAACGCTATTGATTGTTCCAAGCCAAACATTTGGTTTTCAAACAGTGTACAAAATAATGTGCAGAATCAATCGAAGTGTGTATGAATTTCAGAAAAATACCCCATCCCAAACATTAAATTTAAAAAAAGACATGTGAATTTAAACTAATCATATCATAATTATTTATTAACTGATTTAAAAATGACTGAGCTTAGTAATAGGCTGAGTTTTTAATTGATTTAACAAAGGCTAGTAAATTAACTTTAAAGATTGGATTGTGTTCTTTTTTGCTTTTGCTAAGCCAAATATTGTTGTTTGTTACAAATTTCAAGCGTATATAAAATAATATCAACATAATATTTGTATTATTATATCGATGATAATTTTATAATTAATTTTAAACACGTGTTTATGATGGATCTTAATGTAAGATATAATTTCTATTCAAGTTCCCTTAGTAGATTGTAATTTGTATATATATTTATGTAGTGTTTGGTGTGAGTATGTGTGTTTGTATGGGTATATATAACTTTATGCCGGATTCCATTCTTTTTTTTGTTGTTTGAGTTTATACTGAATGTGAATATGTTTAATTAATGTAATATATAATTTCTCTTCAAATTTCCTTAGTAGATTGTAAGTTTATATATAGTACTTTTGTTTTTTATTGTTTTGGAAGCCATTATTGTAACTTCACACTAAGTCTGATGGAGTGTGTAAGATTTGGAGGAGCGCGGTTGGCTGCCGAGTTGTCTTTCATTCCGAGAGAAATTTACGTTTGTTTGTATTTGAGTGTTTTCTTTTTTTTTGTACATCCCAAACAGGTTTTGAACCTCGGGATGTTTATATATTGTTCCTATGTATGTAAGTTTAGTTATATATATATATATATATATATATATATATATATATATATATGTGTAAAGATATGGAACAATAAATATCATATCATATCATTTTTATTGTATCCTATTACTTCAAATAAGCAATTGTTGTATCTATCTTTGTATCTTTGTATCTGTCGCGGATCTCGAAAACGGCTCTAACGAATTCAAAGAAATTTTGTATTTAGGTGTAGTTTTAATTTTTAAGTACACCCATATAGTTGTATTTCGTGTAAAAACTAAATTTTTTGAGAAAATCTAATTTAAAAGTTGAAAATTTTAACATAGGGTCTGCCATGATGGTTACAAAATAACAACGAAATAGTAAATAAAGCGATCAAAACAGCTGTTTATAAGCAATCCAATTTATACTGTTTTAACACGTTGGAAATAGAATGGAATAGAACTGAGATTGAGTATTATCCAAAATCAGCTGTTCATTTGATAGTTTTTAATTACTGTTAAAAAAAACAAGATAATTTATACTGTTTTAGCACGTTGGAATTAGAATAAATCGGGCATGCTTTAACAATTTATTTTGTCAAAAAAAAAAAGGTAAACTTGGCAAAGATGAATAAATTCTAGTAGTCAATTTTGTAATATAGGCCTGTCTTATTTATGAAACATTGAAACATAGTATTGAGGTTATGTTAATCCTGCAATAATTTTTACTAGTATATTTAGGCCTGGTTTCAAAACTTTAGTTGACAGTGGATAGTAAAACTAGGACTAAAATCGTAATGAAAGCCTCTCACGTTTCTAAAACATGTATTTGAGGTTATAATTAATCTTGTAATTACTGTTAATATATTTAAGCCTGGTTTCATAATTTTACAAACCTATGTACAAACGAGCCAAAGATTAACGAGATTCTTTAGTGAATTTTTCAACTGCGAGCGAAGCGAAGCGTTCAGGGGCAGAGCCCCTAGTAAATAGATAAACAGAGTTGTAATAACAAAAAGGGAAATAAGATTTCATCAGAATTAACTACTGAGTTTTCACAACAGTTACACTAGCAGGACTGAACATTGCTAACAGAAAAAAAAAGAAGATAATAAGAAGTATAAAGAACAGAAAATGGAACATGAATATAACAGTTCAAAAATCATTTGATCTTAATACACAAAACAAATCTTTGAATACTAACGGTTGAACACGATATACTGAGAACAAAATGAGTTTGAATCAGGGTCGGGCTGTTGTCTAATCGGTCTTCATATTTTCTTTCTTTTCCAACCTCTTTGGAAGTTCACAATTATTAATCCAAATTATAATAGAACTTAATAATATTTGAAAGTAATACTCTTAAATTTTTCAATGACAGCCATTTTATTCGTTTGCTATATAATTGTATAAAACCCTATATTTGTATGTACCATTTAATTAATCTTTATTCAAAAAGATACAATATGGTTATATTAATATTCTATGTATATATTATTTGAGTTTGGTTTTGAAGACCCGGCAGGTTTTACAATAAAACAAATTATTTCTATGACTTAGTATTTTCCGCACTAACTTGAAGCCATGCACTTTATATCGATTTTACAAAATACATCTTAGGCGAGTGTACAATCTTATGTGATTTACTAGTTCAAATTATTTATGTGGATTATTCAGGTTTATCTATACTCATATTATAAAGAGGTAAAGTTTGTTTGTTTGTATGTAGGGGGTAATCTCTGGAACTACTGAACCGATTGAAGACATAGTTTTACTAATAAAAAGGTACACTATGCTTGAGTAACATTTTAATAACAACAATTTTTCATTTCAATATTTGTAAATTTAGTCGAAAAAATTCTTAGGTTAGGCCTGGACTGATGAATCAACACATATTCCTTGAATGTTTACATTCATTACCTTAGCAACCAATGGAATAAAATAACAGATAAAACAGCTATTTGCTCTAATCTTTCCATTAACTGCTGATTTCAAACGTTGAAGCAATTATTTGTATTTCTAACTTTTGGGTTAGGCTTTTATTAAAGTGTAGACCTGAGCCTTGTTGGTTCTTTTAACCTTATTATACCTGCTGTTACGAAATAATTTGATTTAAACATTTGACATTATTTATCATCTTAGCTTTGGGGTTATTATTAATCCTACCCTACACCTTTATTATAAAGAAAACATAACATGATTATGTGTATAGAAGGTTCCAACTTGGTTGGCGTGCGGAGCACTCAGGGGTTTTCCCTAATTTACTATAAGGCTCCACCCCTGCTCGCTTCGCTCACCAACCTCTATTGCTCCCTTGCTAGCACCCCATCTACATTCGCGGCATTTTAAATACATATTATTATACCAGGTGTCTTAAAAGTACCACCCACCCCCCGCCCTTAACTTTTGTGTTTGTTAAAACAAACAAATATCCTTTGGGGAACGATACTAACTTTGACCAAAGTATTTTTGAAGCAATCGGAAATTTTGAGTGTCCCCTAAAAATGGGGGATTTTGGGGGCGACTCAAAATTTTTAAAAGGGAAATATGGTCATGTGATACCTTATTTTAAAGGTATATTTAAGACTAGGAAAATGACATAAAGAAAATAAAAATGGACCACCCAAAACAAAATGGCGGTCATAAACATGTTGAAATAAATCGACATAAAATTCCTAATATCTCGAAAAGGAAGAGTTTTTAGAAAAAATTTCAAGAGACAACAAATGTTTATTTCAAAGTGCTTGACCTAAAATATTGTTTCCAAATATATTTCGTAATTTTTAAGTCGACTCCTACATCTTAGAAAATTTTGTAAAAAATAAAATTTACGAAATCGATTTGAAAGCAATTTTTTTAGGTCAAGCACTTTGAAATAAACATTTTTTGTTTCTTGAAATGTTTTCTAAAAACTCTTAAAAAGATAATTTATAGGTTCTCCCTAAGATATTGGCTATGTTTAGTTATCACACAGTTTGTGTGGAGCAAGCACGTGGGTTGGCCTGCGAAGCAAGCAGGTAGTCCTTCGTAATAAATACAAAATATTGTATTAATATTAAGGAACTGTGTTATGTTAACGATAGTGAGTTTTATACGAGTAGTTATGAGAGCGGGGCATAGGGGTCACCGATAGGGCTGCTGAGAGCCACGCCAGATCCAGGTTATTATATTTTTTAATAAAAAAAACTGCTGTAACGATTTTGATAAAATTTTGCTTTTTTGTAGCCCTTAACGTATACTACCATGTGCAAAACCCGCATCTTTCTAAAAATTCTCGTTTAGCTAATAATAATAATAATTGATTTTAAGGGTTTTTTGGCCAAAAAGGGGTTGTTTTTCAACATTTTCAAAACCTTTTTTCGTGCATCTATACAGGCATCTATATTGACATGTTTGGTGCAAATTTGTTCGAAATCAATGGAATAGTTTTCTCTCTAGCTAATAATAATAATAATATGTATTAGTTACTCTCCTATTTTAATGTATCACCTCTCCTACTCTCCTACCTTGAATTATGAAGTCACAGTGAATCTGTTTAGTAATTTAAATATGTTTGTGAGAAATTATGTGCCAGTTTTTGGTACCGTTTGTTAAGTATGTGAAAGCGTGAAACTTAAACACCCGTAGCAAATATGAGTAAAAATGAAAGTAAGCGGTCATAAAATATAAGTGAAAAGGTTTCATCTGAGGTGTGGAGTTGTGGAGTTTGGATGCGCAGTGGGTCTAGGCGTCAATAAGGTGGTGGGGGAAGCGACCGTCTCGATCTGTTTCTTGTGTTGTTAGGCTCCTGTTTCCCCTACAATGCTCTGTCAGTCCCCACGCGGTCTCAAACTACAACCTTGTACCTCCCCTCAGGCGCTGGTGACAGTTCAGATGAAACCTTTCCGCTTATACAGTATTCCTGTCATAAGTGCAACTACCCCTACGAAGTGAAGAAAGTAGACCTAAGCTTATCTTTTAGGTTAAAAACGAAATGGTTTTGTCCATTTCCTATATTAGTGATCGCGTCCTAGTGTATTGTTTTCGTATACATAATTCTTAATTTTAAATAATTATACTTTAATTTCTTTATCTCTATATATAAAATCCAAATACCACTCACTCACTGACTCATCACGAAATCTCAAAAACTACCGAACGAATTGCAATAAAATTTGGTATTTAGCTTCCTCTAGGGCCATAGGTGCTCACTAAGAAAGGTTTTCAAAAAATTAGAAATTTTAGGGGGGTTTGGGGGGGGG
>JAGFPH010005965.1:0-29853 GCA_018207615.1 Philaenus spumarius
TAAACTCTATAGGGATATTTGCGGTAACAAAATCTATTTGCATAACATATAGAACGCGGCTAACTTTACTAATTCTGCTGCATTGAAGCTGTTATTTCTATGAAACAAGAACAATCAGCTGTTGCCATATTGAAAACGTTGAATATTCTTATAAAATATATTTTAATGTGTTTAATTATGACGCATCAGTAGATATGTAATGCAATCGAAATTGAAATGTTTTAATATATTTGTTATTGCATTCCCTGAATGCAATGGATTTTACATTTTATAGCCAACAAAGATAATAAAATAACAGCTCGAACTACATTACAATTCATTGCACGTGGGATATTTTAATGTTTCATTATTGACACAAACAAAGGGCGATGCAGTTGAAAAACAAATAAAATCTACTTCAGTAGACCGACACTGTTTTATTAACCTCGGTAATTGTACTCCGGTAATAACCGAGTCCGTTATTTGATTCCAATGGTTAGTTTTATTTGAAGAAGTCGTTGATTAGGTTTGGTTTATAAGCATTTCATTATTTAACTAGTCTGTGAAGTGATGCTCAAGTTTCAAGATTTTTTGTAAAACAAGAAGTTAACTTGGGAATAAGAGTAATTTTTGTTTACTGAGTGTTGATAGACTATGTATAATAAAGTACAGATATTCTGTTCTACGGAAATATATCTCTATTTTAATTTTTATTAGCGTTACTCGATTAACGTAATGTACATTATGTCTTTGTTTTGAATCTTAATTTTCTGCTAAAATATACAATTTGAGTTCTTGTTTACAAGAACAAGGTGCATTAGTAACGTGTTTGTAACGGCCCAAAACCTACTTCCAGCAAGAAAAGTATCCTAGATTAATCTGTGAAAAGTCCTCTATACGCCACTGAAAATTTCGTCAAAATTTGTTAGGCCATTCCGGAGATTAAGCCTGACAAAAAGCAACACCAGACAAAATAAAAAATAATCATGATCAGGTTTTGGTAAAATGTGAATTAAATAAGCATATGAGCTTAGAAAAACGTATTAATTGTGAAATCACAGACACTTCAATTGTATTTATATTTATAGATTGATTAATTTGTCTGCTGCTAATGTTTCTGTGTTCCAAACATATGATGGAATTTAGGTTTTATTTTTCTATTATAAAATGTCAGTGGTATACAAAAATAATTAAAAATGTTAAAGTTAAACCATGTTAAAGACAAATTTAAACCCCTAAAATTTAATGATACAACATTTTAGAAAATGCCACCAATTTAAAAAATATATATGTATATTTAGTATATGTAGTACATTTCTGATGAACAATATAATTTACGATTTTTACTTTGACATATTATGCAAATTTTTTTGTAAATAATTTGATAAATAGTTGTGATAGTGTGAAATGTAAATTGATAGGGGTTGAAATAGCTACCCTTGTTGTCCCGGGTTTAAACTCTACTTTAATATATTAACAACAAAGGGACAGATCAATAACAATGCATCAGTGGTTCAGTGGCAATAATATATATCTCTCTATATTTATTCATACAATGCAATGATACAAATACATACGATCTGACACCTTAGCCTACACTTATACTACATACATCTCTTATACAGGTATTGACCTTTATAAGACAGACTGGATTACGGTATTGGCAACTAGAGCGTGTTACTTTTATCTGAATAATCCCAAAACTCTGAATATAACGTGACTCTAACTAGACTGAAATACTTTGGTTTGCTCACTCAGTTTGATGTCTTCACAGGTATTTCGATGGTCCAAATCTCGGAAGCTGAATTCCAAGTCTCGATTTCCTGGCCGCACTTTGCACGACGAACCGGCCCAACTTTTCCGGCCACACGCGCTAATAACAGACTGGCCTAGCTACCGGCCCAACACCTTAACAGACTGGCCTAGCTACCGGCCCAACACCTTAACAGACTGGCCTAGCTACCAGCCCCTCACTAGTCACCCGACCAGTCCACTCTGGCCTATCGACCACAATCCTCTGGCCCAGATTCTAGATTCGGATTATACTTTATACCCGTCTAGCTTCCTTGTTGTCATCTTAAAACAAACCAAAGCAAAGCGAGTTCCGTGTTCCGCGTTTAATTAACGAACTCTTCGCGCGACCTCGCTACAATTTCCGTGTTTATACCGTACCTCCTTGTCCGTCTTACTGGTCAAAACCTTAACATTCAAAATACTATCTCTAATAACTAAAATACTAAAACATATTCCTGCAAAACATAAAATTACCGGAGCCCCAAAAAATGTCGTCCTCGACATTTGCCCTACATCTGAGGGTAGTCCGTAATAGGTACATCACACATACATCTATATACAACCCAATAAAAAACATTCACAACAAAATTGACAAAACTCAAAATACAAAATACCATACCTAAAAACTTAAAATAACACAATAATCTAATCATATACTTAATACTAACATTGTCCAATATTTTCGAAAAAATATTACGAGGTTTGGGGAAACAGAAAGTTTTTGGGTAGGGGGAATCCGGCGCACTCTTCTGATAGCGACCCGCTATCCGCTGTCGAGGCATCCAACACATTGCAAGATCCGTGGGCACCGATCGCTACCTCTACACCGTGTCCGCTGTTTGCTGCCACGCCGCAACATTCAAGGTAGAGGTTCCTGAAGAACGGTCCCAGAAGATCTACTCTCGGTCCTTTGGCCGCCGCTGCTGCTGCATCCTCTCCGTGGCTCTCCTCATATCTGATATGGCAGCTGCCGCCATCACATCTTGTATCGCAAGTATGCTGATGCAAGTATGCCCGTAGCTATGCTAACTTCCTTCAACAAACTCAAAAGTTACAATTAAAGGCGGTACACATACAACATACTGATCATTGACCGTCACAGTCTGAAACTGAGCAAAACGCCATATTCAAGTCTATCACATTAGACCCAGCAAACCACCCCTTACCATTTGCAAAAAGACCCCCAAAATTCTGCAGCCTTGCATGTACCGACACCGTAGTGCACTCTGTCTTATAATCACAAAAAACTAAATTACACATTATACCATAAACAAATCTACAAAAACATTTTATTAAACTCATAAACTCATAGCTCATAAACTCCATGAACTCAACTCATGTGAGATTCAATAAACATAAACCCCTAATCTCACAAACTCCAAAACGCATGAGTTTATATACAAACATAAACAGTACCGTAAGAATATTCTGCTCTCATTACAGCAGAAATGAACTTGGCCTTGCCAAAAACTGCCGAATTCGCTCATCAGCAAAACATGCATAATACAACGTACAATGGTCAACAACATAAACCTTGAAACAATGCCATACTGCCGCATCAGCATACCCCGGTTCGTTAACCGCTTGCTTTTTACCTAGCAAATATCCGTCGACTAAAACGCCTTAATGTCTGCAAAAATTCAACAGACTCAACCTACTTAAACTGACAAGAGTCTATTCCCTGACGCAGCAAAATGAGTCAATCCCGACTCGCTATGAAACACGCTGTAACACTTACAGCTCAAAACTGCAACGCTCTCAAATTCCTGAGCTTGGCCCGTACAGAAGCATATCACTCGATATATATATATCTCTCAAACATAACATAACAAAATACAAAATCTTTTAAATACATTCTGCAACATTGTACATAACCATTCAGCAGATTCACATTCTCAAGTTTAACGTATTTCCGTTAGACGAGTATGTTGAAATGAAAACAAAATGTAGTAAAAAACTTTTCACATAACCTGTTTTTTTTTAAGAATCGATTTTTAAAAACTACAAAAATGTTGAATTACAATTACTAAGACTCAATCAAACATTAAATTACTGATAAGTACAAATTTATAATTCGGTGTAACCTTCCAGCGCGCAGCGGAAGAAGTTCACCCACAAATTTAATTCTACTCTACTTGACTAAGAACCATGACTCCCGCATTTATGGTAGTGGTCGGGACTACTTCTAAAGAACTTCTCAGCACTTTTACGGACATCTGAAATATACATTTTGAATCTAAAGCTATCTGCTTTCAGAATCCGGTAGAAAATTTTTATTCGGTATTTAAAATTATTTTATATGCATTTTTTATTCTTTTTTAATTTTGCTCCAAAATGTTTAAACAGTTACCATGCAAAAAAAAAAAAAAAAAAAAAATCCGACAAAGCCCACCTTGTGCACGGTTAACCTACATGCGATTCATTATATGACAATTTACACAATTCCAAAGCTTAAGTATTAAAATATCGAAATAAATAAATTAGAGAAACATTCACTTTTGCGTGTTTTTTTTATCTCAGTCAAAATTGCATCGATTAAAGCTTATACAGTCTCGTTTTAAAGGTTTTAAAATTTAATACAAATTTTCCATTGGAAATATAGCATTTCATATAATGATTTACAAAATATAAGCAAACAACCAAAGAAGCGAAATTTTTCACGGTTTTTTGTTGTTTAAAAACAATCTACGATAAAAATCATTGTTTCCGAAGGTGGAATTTTCATCTACAGACTATCCCTCAAGTCATAACCCAATCGATTCGCTGTAAAATTTTTTAGCATAAAATCCCTACTGACTGGTGTATATTTAAACATATAATATAGTCTAAACTGATTAATTTACTTGCCATAGAACCTTAATTGATGTCTCTTACTTGTTGTTTTATAATATATGTAGCATAGTCAATGTCGTTGAACGTAGATTTTTATTTATAATAAATCGTAAAGTATAGTTATGAATAATACGTTTAGTAAACTGTATAAAAGTATTCAAATACATTCGAAATAAGCTTTCGTCTTATTCCATTAAGAAATTATGAAATGAAATCAATGTTTTAAGTAAAGAAATAAGGATGCATCTGTACAAAGGATACTTTTAAAAGTCTTATAATATTAATTTCCTGCAGGATAACGTCCTGAAACCCGTATCTTGTACTTCGTCTTAATTCTCCACACGGAAATAGCCTTGCAACACAACACGTTCACGTTCTCACGTTGCATTGAAGAAGATACTTCACACCGTGTACATTCAGAGTCCATTTGTATGATTCTATTCAGTTATTTTCGTAAGGCGAATATTGTTTTCAAATAGTTTTCCAATTTCAACAATTCAATAATACAATTTTACGAACACACATATTTCATACAAAAATATAATATTGTACTACAATATTATGTGTTTAGAACACTATACAGGAAATTTAAAAAAGTCTAATGTATAGGTAGTTAACCTTTACATGCCTAAGCCCCTTTTGTATCTGTGTTAGTACTAAACTTTATTAATCGCCAAACGTTTCCACTGTAATGGTTAAAGTAGGGCAGCAACTTTATAAATTTATTATTTGGATGGTTTTTAGAAAGAGGTTCTTGCAATCGACTTGTCTTTATTTCCTCACTGTATAACGTTTTATGACACAATAAAAACATCGTATGTTGTTTATTTACAGATTCTATAAATCCTATCCTCAGATACTCTGGCAAATGGCCCACGATCTTATTAGTTTTTTTAAGATATGGCCTCGAAATATTTGGCATGAAGATGTGGGCACTTGTTCACTACAACAAATCTCACTGCTTTCTGAGAAGTGCGACCGCAAACAAGTTACTCTCCGCAATATATCGACGTCTGTACATACCTCTCACTCTTCGTAAATTTGTTTGGGGGCGCTGAGTACCAGCTCTGCTTGTCTGTTATAAAAAAAGTGGTGCGGAAGTAGATAAGCGAGAATGGAAGAAACTCTTTTTCTGGTTGTAATTTATAAAACATGAACTAGAATTATGAGCGGTCGTTAATAATAGTATATTTTTTTTATGTATAATGTCACAGGAAATTTTATGATAACCTGATAAAAATGTTTTTAAAAATGTCCACTACTCTGTTCACCGTGAAAGCTGGAACGCCCAGTAGTCTACATTCTGGAAGTCACCTAGTATGAGAAGTTTCCTCATGGTAAAATCTCCAACGTTGATTTAAACAAGGTACTTTTATGGTATGTTACGTTTTGGTCTGTTTTGATGGAATCAGATGGGCTAAAGCTCATGTAAAAAAAACACAAAATGTGCATAATAATGAAATATATTTGTTGTGTATATAAAAACCCAAAAATGTCATTCTAGCACACAAAAATCACAACAAAAATGTACTTCTTTTCCAAAAGATTGGTTCCGTTATTTTAAATTTTTTGGCTTACGAAAACGTATGACCGACTTAGAAAAAGAACATGTGCATCAAATTTTGTCATAAGTGAATGTAACTTGTTAGAGTGCGAACACACGTGTACATATATTTTATATATATACACAAATTTTAATTAGGTCTCACCATAAGAGACCACTGAAAAGCTCATCTTTCCTATGGAAATCTTATAATGATACAACCTAAATAGCTTTTATAAATTTGAATCTCTCTCTTTTCAAAATGTTTAGCTAGCTGTATTATATTAAAATTTTTGTTTGCATTTGTTATTTATTATGCACTACTAAGAAACTAATGGAATCTAAATCAAATTTGTTCTAAAATATAATTATTGTAAACTTTATGTTCCATAGAAACAATCAAATGTATTAAGTGCGTAAAATTAAGATTTGGAGTAGTTTACAGTTTTACAACAAACAGTAAATTTGAAATTAATTTATAACTCGGTAATAGTGACTAGGTGTGGAATTGAAGGGTATTCCTAACGGTATACTATCTCATTTCCCAATGTCGGCGATTTATCTTGTTTTATTCGAATAACTCAAAAACAGTTAAACATTCTTAAGAGACAAAACAAGTTGCCTTCTTAATAACCAGTTTTAAAATAAAAACCAACAGAGTATTCTTAAAGTGTGGTTTTGCTCTGCACACTGCTGGCTTCGCTTACCAACAAGCGCGGCGAAGCAATAATGGAGTCAGGTTATTGTATACTATAATATTTTCACGGCAATGCCATTCGATTAGATCGGGGTTTTTTTATTTTTATATAGAAGGGGGGCAGTTTTCAAGTAGGCCTAAAACAATACGACCAAAAAGTGATACACGTAACTGTTATAGTAGGGTAAACTAATCAAATAGGTATTGTAAACAATTTAGTTTATCATAATTTTAGATGTTAGAATTATGATATAGTAAGCATTTTCTTTTTTTTTTGTGTTTGCTATTTCATAACCTAAATAAACAGTTGGTTTTGAAGAATAATTACCTGATTCTAAATTTGCCTATTTGGATGCTATGGTAATAAAACTAAATTATATTATTGTAATCCTTTACCTAAATTTAAGCTTATGATCGAAATAAGCTGCTTTGTTTGTAACATTAAACAGCAGATGTTTGCATTATAATGTAATACACTTGTTGCATTGACTTTTAATTTGTGTTTATTTTTATTTTGATACGTAACCCAAAAAATAGTTGAAAAATAAATAACTGATTCTAAATCAGTTGATGCTGTGGTAATGAATAAAAATGCATTCAATAAACGTGGGATGGTGATTACTAGCCAGTAAAGCTACAATTATATCTGTGGATATTTTTATTTTCTCTTCCGTGTAGTTATAATGTAAACTAAGGTGTTTGTATTATTAATATTATCCATTTCATTAAATTACTGATTGAAGCAAAACAAACATACACAAGATCAACCTTATCAGTTAAAATAAATCAGTATGTTAAATATTTGAGATGTATAGAGGGCAGAGGACTAAACAATATTACATTGGAATGTTGTTAAGTAACACAATTTAAAAACACCAACTTATAAAATTATAAAGAAATGTCAAATACAAATGACTTTAGATTTCACCATTAAAAAAATATTACGGTGCATGTCAAAAGTAGTTTAAAATAAAGGAAATACAAATAAACATGTACAAACGTTTAGGTACGTTACTTAACGAAAACAACAATAACAATTTAAATGTAAATAAATTATGAAGTTGAAATTTGGTATAACGAATTTAAAAGTATACGAAAACCAATTATTTTATTTTATATACTTTATGTATTTTCAACATTATTTACTTTATCATTTCTTGATTTTTGACGTCAAACATTTTGAAACCCGTCTATACGAGAAAAACATAAGCTTTATTTAAGTTGGAAGTAAAATTGTACTTCTTCTTTTTTCTCTATATAAAAAAATAATAATACTAAGTTATCTAAAACAGATGTACCTTCCCGGTAGTTACAAAGACCATCCTAACCCAACTTGGAAGCAGCATTTTTACTTTCCCTTTTATTTTAGACATCATCAGAAATGCAAAGGTCATTTTAAAATGGCAACTAACTGTTTATTTTGTACATTCTTTATTAATAAAGTAGTTGAATTTTAAATCTATATAAATAAAAATGTAAATGTGAGTTTGATCAAAATCGATAATCTCCGAAAGTTCTTCACTCATTGCTTTGAAATTTTGACACAAAATTTCATTTAAATATAAGCGTGTTATACTATTATTATAAACGTGTATATACTTTTAGAAAAACTGCAGCATCTATTAAACATAAAAACAACACAACATATACTCAATATTTAATAAAATTGTAAGCGCCATTACACATGTTTATTAAGAACAGTAGTCAGCTGTTTCCAATAAATAGGTAAACAGTTTTTGTTTGTATGCAGGGGGTAATCTCTGAAACTATTGAACCGATTGAAAAGATAGTTTTACTAATAAAAAGTTATACATAAAAAAAATTCATATTGATAAAAATATTTTTATTTCAATATTTTGTAAATTTAGTCGGAACAAATTCACAGGATCAAGTTGGACGTTAAACTCATAGCTCTAATAGCTGCAATACCAATAAATAAGCAACATTATGAAAAACTAAAAAACCTTAATTGAAAAACAAAACTTATATCATACAAAGATGTGCACTCAAACTTAAATTATGTTTTTTTTTAATGTACATCTTTTCGGTACCAAGTAAAAATTAAATAATACATTGAATTACCTTAAATTATGTGTAGTATGTTGCCATTAAGACAGGTAAAACAAATTAAACATAATTTTAGGTTATACCTAGACTTCTAGAACAAATTACTTGAATGCATTCACATTCATTACCAATTGAATAAAAGGTATTTGTTTACTTTAACTTGTCAATCAAAACTACCATAAACACACAAACCTGAACTTTTTTCTTAATAAATATAGTATTTATACACTTCACTGATGCCGGGAAACCAATATTTAACCATCTTCAACACGTACAACATTAAAAACTTTCAAAATAAAAAGTTCCTTATGGAGAATTACATTGTAAAGTGCCGACATGTTTTTCTTACCGACCTGACAGTGTTGCCGGATTGTTCTTGTTCTTTTTTGTGTAGAAACGAACAGTTTAGGCAACTCATTCCAATTATAAATAGTGTGATACTACGACGAAATATTATAATTATATAAATATTATAATCATACTGTTATCGGCAAAATACTGTGACTAAACAGTTTAGGTAAGTCCTTTTAGTTTTTTTTTATTCTAATTATATAAAGTGATAATACGACGAAATATTATTTCTCAAATGAGGCAACCTTTACTATCTAGTTTCCTTGCTTTATACACACCTTAATTAGTACAATAACCTATTGTTCGATTTGGCAACGTTGATTAATTTCCATTTTAAATACGCAGTTAAACGGTACTTCCTATTGTTTGATTGCATTTGTTTACGTAATTATGTTTGTTACATTATTTTCACATTTTCTTGCTTCGTGGATACTTTTGGGGTTCATTTTGTTTAGTTTATTTAATTCTTACATGTTTGGTGTATGTGAAGTGATTTATTTTGTTATAATTACGTCAAATATCGCGGAAAAGTCGAAACTTAACCTATACAATTTCAAGTTTTATTTCTTTCATAACTCCTACAAATATTATTTGCCGGGCAAATTTTTGTTGTTTCTACCATCAGTTAGGTGTGTTCTTTCATGTTATATCAAATTCCTTTAGAAATCGATTGACAAGCTAAAGTAAATTTTTACCGAATAAAATAACACTGATAAAACAGTTGATTCGAATGTCGAGCTTAGTAAAAACAATATTTTAAGTTACGCTAGGCTGAACTAACACATGCTTCAACACAACACACAAACCAATAAAAACTTGCATTAAGGAATTTAAAAATGAAAAAAAAGTATGTTACATCCTAGTTAAAGATAAATAAAACATATTATAATTTAATAGTAGACCTATTTATTGTTAATATACGGCAATTCATAGTGAGTAACCAATATTAACAGCTGATTTGAAAATATGAGACAATTATTTTTATTCCTAACCTTTTGGTTAGGCTTTTGATCAAGTGTAGACCTAAGCCTTGGGGGTTCTTTTAACCTTTATTATAACTGCTGTTATAAAATATACGAAATAATTTGATTTGAACGTTTAACATTATTTACCATCTTAGTTTTGAGGTGGTTATTATTCCTACACCTTTATTACAAATAGAACATAACATATGTTTTTTAGGAGGTTCCATCGGGGGTTGGCGTGTGGAGCACGTAGGGGTCTCCCCTAGTTACAAATAAAAATGTAATAACCCTTTTGCATACAAAAAGAACATTATTTTGTCGCGTGTCTTTTTCTATGACGTAACCAGTACTTGAGATATTTAGTTTTAAATATTTTTAATACATAAAAGTTTACCTGTATACAAAGGAAATCTTCGTTTTTTTTATTCGTTTTTATAAATTTAACATCAAATTAATGAGCCTAATTTTTTCTACTAATTGTTTTTCCTTCACAAAGTTTCAAACATGATCTTTAAATTAGACTCAATACAGAAGTATATCTTCCTTACAAATAAATGAATCGTTTGGTTCAAAAACCCCTTAACTGACAATTTTCAAACTTTCAGAAATCTAACAAAAACCTTACTACGCCTAAAATGATTTTTAATTGCAATATTTTTCACTTTAAACTACTGCAATTTGATCCATTTTATTAGTATTTTTTAATATTTACAAATTTATTTTTATTTTTTGGGTTTTTTGCAACGAAAATTTTTAACAATACCTTGAAATCGTTAACCAACCCAGTTTCCATTGTATTTTAGTAATTAAGACATTTATGTTGATAAGTTAAATAAAAGGAGTGCGTATTTCCATCCATATACACAAGAAAATCTATTTTAAGTTTCTATATTTTATCATACCCAATATATAAAAACCAAAATAAAAAATATAACTATTTGTAAAATAGACTTCCACGCTCTCCTATTCCAATGCGTTTACTGAAACCATTAAGAGTTGTAAATTTGTATCACAAAAACCAACTTGCTTGGTTTTGTATATCAGGATAGCCCACATGTAACAAAACAGCAAAACCTAAATGTTTACTGTACGGTAGGCTATAAATGATAAACATAAATAACTTACTTATTTATAAATACTTACGCCTATCAACTAACGTTTAATTCACTTTAATAAATCACACACCACGGTATGATAAGAACGGCAATTGGAAGTAATCCGTAATTGAAATTGAAATACAAATATTCTATCGCAGGCTACAGTGGTTAAACGAACAGACTCGTAAAGTTTAGGTTTATTTTGAAAAGTCGAATAGGCCTACATTTTTATGTACCTTATGTTTGCATTATAAAGGTTATGTCTGAAGTAGCTTTTATAAATAATTGTAACGTATATCATGCAATCTTATAAGACAAAATCTTAATACATATTATTTTTAGTTAAGCTAGTTAAATAACAAATAAGGTCAACTTATGTGTAATGTGACGGTAGTTTTTCAAAATAATCGTTGGGCCAAACCAATAAAACACTTCAGATCGTGCGTTTAAACACATAACTACGTACAATAAAACAATTATAACACTAATTTGGTTACAACAAAGAACATAACCTCAAATACCTACACCGAGTACAAGCACTAACTGAAACAGATGTCTCATGGTTGGAGGGGATGGTATTGTGAAACATTTCATAGGCTTAATTCAAGATATAAGAAATTGATAAGGTTGTGGCCAAGTAGGTAGCAAATCTTTGTTAGTAGTTCTGCAGTATATTGTGTTACTGGACAATCTTAAGATTGTATGTATTGTGAATGTAAATAAAACGAATACCTAAAATATTATGCAGGTTTACGGTTAGTAAACTGACATTTATTACGTATTATTTTTACTCCCATTTAATAGTTGCTTGTTTTATACGCGTAATAAAGCACAAACACAAAATACTTTTAACCTTGAATTAGGAAATAAAATTTAGATTAACCCTAATTAAATCTTGGGATGTTTTGCATACTTTTACAAAAGTATTTATTTATGTATAGACTAGTCTATATAAATAAACCGACACAACGGGAGGCTTTTAAAGCAAATATGTCTAGCCTTGTTGTAACAACCATAAGGAGACAGAGATGATGGGTTTATGTTATAAACAATGTGTTTTCGTTTGTAAAATAATATTCTGAGGAGATTACTTTCGTCAAATTGACAGTTAGATGGTTTCTGAAACGATTCAAATGCATCTAAGTGAAATGCGAGTAGTTTTAGTAATAAAGAGAAATTTACTCATAATAATAAACTACTCTAAACAAACAGACTTCTGCAATAATTTAAAGTTTATTGTTATGCAAATTATTACCTGTAAAGCCTTCGGCGATAAAGTTCACAGAACGTGACAAATTTTTCTCGTAAAACTAAAATTATTGTTGTAAAACTTTACATTTATCGTCGCAGTGGTGCCAAATTATTTATTTTCGAAGTAAGTTTAAATCAAATTTTACATTATCATATTAAATGTCTTGGACATTTATTGTACAAGAATTGAACAAGTGCAAGACAACATTTTGATAACCAATATATCAAATATATAAAAACACTAAAAATCGTGTTTCTTTCAATGATTAGGCTTTTTGCGCATTTTTAAGTAGCTTTTAAATTGTTTAGGTATTTTATAATTCATTATATATCGCTACTTTAAAAGAAATTTCTAAATTAAAAACAATCACCCTTACCTGTGCAGGCGTAGGTATTATGTTGTACCAAAATTGAAAAATAAATTCGGGTCAAAACTGGAAGAGATATTGAATGAATTGATAAAGGATTACAATAAAGTTTATTAATTTGTAAGCACTTTTGCTTACAATTAGAATTTACCATAGACCACGCTATGGCGTACAAGTGTACACAAACCAACTAAAAATTATGTGTTGTGATTTTTTGTTCTTATTTTTTGTGTGTTTATATGAATGTATTATAACCTATAAAGTTATGATAAATACTTTAAAATTAGTGTACGATCTCGAAACGGGTCGTAAAAAAACAGCATAACACTACGGATTAAATAACAGGTAAAATACAGTATTTCCTGTTCTTGTTTCGTTTTAATAAAGCTGTGTCGTACTGGGAGTTTATATTAAATCTAAGTCATTTATTTCGGTTGGCGTATTTTTGAAACAGTTTTTGTTTATTTTGTTTGTCTTTTGCAGGTAATACATTTTTTATTTTGTGTTTTTGAACCTCTTTTGAGGTTGTATTGGGCTGTGTGTTTTGTTTGTCGTTATGTTATTAGTTTGTAATGGTTTTAAAATTGAATAAAGGTCACCATCTTTCATCGCTCAAAAACTTATTTAAATTTTTTTGTGGTTTAAAAAATATTGTACTAATTAAATTGTCTTCTACTTGAGTGCAGACAAGCTACTTGAGGTTTTGCAGTTTTTTATTAAGCTTTAAAAACATGTAGTAAAAGTAAAACAAAAATTAAAATTTTACTTCTTGCAGATCTTGAATATCTTGTGATCTTTTCAACATTGTGGGGATGGAAAGAGATAGAACAGAGTTGGTGAGGACCCTGTAGTCTTGTAAGAAACTGTTTATACAAACCTCAAACAAATCTGTGTGCCTGTTATTGCAATAACAACTAATTACGATAGTTTTGTGGAACACTAATTTTGGATTGAAATATTTTTTAAAACATTGAAGTACATTAAATGATATTTTTTTGCGTTTTAACTAAAACCCACATACAAACATATTCAAAACTGTATAGTATCTTGAACGACTGTTAAAAATGTATTTAAATTTATGTTTAATTTGTACTAGTAAGTAAAATGACGTCAACTGAGCACTCAACGCTTTGTATTATACACCAATCTACAGAATATGGCAACAAGTTTCAGGGGAAAATACTCTATAATTTGAGTATAGTTTAGGGAAAATTTATGCATGTGAGTTGTTTCAAAAAGTGTTACGAATTTATTAAAAATATTTGTCCATCTAAAATGTATTTCTTAGTTAATTGGAAATGTTCAGTGATTGTGCAATAGACACTCCAAACTTCCAACTAAGCTGTTTGTCATTTGATTTCATGATCAAAAATATTTTATTTCTATTCTTAGTTAAAGATTATCTTTATGAATATTCCTAAGTCATTTTGGCTCTTTTAAACTAATGGTACATCATACAAATAATAACTTGATTTATAAATTTATTGTTATTTACCTCGTACAACTTTATTAAAAATAAATTATATAGGTACAGTAGTATGTTTGAGGAGGGTAATGGAGATTTGGTGAGCGAAGCACACAAAGGTGTACAAGAATAATCGTATGAATTGGTTTTCAAATTTATAATAACTTAAAAATGTAAAATATACTGTACTTGACAATTATTTTTATATGTGAATAAAGGATGGTCCTAAAACTCTCCGTAAAAAATAAAAATCCAGCAAACAAGTGTAGCGGTTAAAATACACAACAATATGAACAAACTTGATAGAATAAACGTTCAACACAAAATGTCCCAACTACTACGTTTACTAACAGAATCACGTTTCAACCATAATGTAATCATCTTCAGAGATGCACGAGCTACGTTAATGAAACTATAAAAACGTGCTTAAACTTATTAATTGTGAGATTTTGTATTAATGTTTATTCCATCAAGTTATTTTCTCACAGGTCGTTCTTCAAAGCTATTTAATATGATACAAATAAGATTTGTTATTATTAAGAGTATTTTGAACACTGTATTTATACAGCACTTGTGTTTCACAGTTGATAAAGTCAAACAACACGTCTAAACCAGTCCTTCGTGCTGTAAGCCTAATGTAGAGTAACTTAATTTAATAGAAACATCCGCAATGCCATCAGAAAGTTAGTTGGGGAAATAGTGACACAATTGTCCAATGCGGTGAAAACCCACATTAACGTTTCACCGTTATTTTTTTTACAAAATGTCTCTTTATTAAAATCGAAGTGTGGTTTTGAGTTGTCCTTGGACCACCGTACAGGATGCATCCCTCGCTACTAATTTAATATGTTTTCAGTGTTTGTATTTTATGTGTTTATTTATATGTTTGACGACCTCGTAAGAGTGACTACGTGTCTGAAGATGGAGTAAATCTCCGAAACGCGTCATATGAGAAGAAAGAAGTCACGTGACGGACAAATACAAAAGTAAGTAAACTTTAATTGTACGTTGACTTGGATACGGACAGAAAATGAATCTGAAAACACTTTTGTTGTTGTTTTGTCCATATATATACCCCCAAATGACATTGGAGTTGATTGAAAGGTTGCCTAAACTAGTTTAAATTTGATTAGTCATATTGTTGGTTACCAAACTATGCAGTATTGTGTTTGTTAAAAGCAAGATGTAAATACACATAACATTCCTAGATGTGTAAACGGGAAGGAAATGTCTTTATATAAGACGTCTATTGAAGGGAGAGAGTCCGAATAAAGCTTTCTATTGTGCCCGAAGTAAGCCCATTACTGTTTCTTTTATCCACTGAGTTCTGAGTGACGGGCTTTTATCCTTTACCCTGAACTGTATGAATGTGAGCAATCACGAGGGATTCCGATTTCGTGATAACTTTAAATTCCATATAAACTGTTATACAGGTGTTAGTTCCAAGCTGGCCAATGTTTATAAACTTACAGGAGCAATGATTTGTAAGGTTTTGATTCACATAGACGTATGTACTTTAGGATTATAAAATAAATAACTAATGAGCTTGACTTGTGCGAAATTAACTTAGATAAAATAAAACCTGGACACAAAATCGCACAATAAGTACGTTTACTAACCTCAAAGGTGTTTCAACGACAATGTCGTCATCCTCAATAATGCACGGGCTGGAGAAACCGCCCATGCATCACTGAAGATGGCGACATTATCGTTGAAACGCGTTTGAGGTTAGTAAACATATTTATTGTGACATTTTGTGTTCAGGTTTTATTTTATCTACTTTAGGATTGCCATGTTGAATTTCCTTTTACTATAAAAACACCTTTAAATGATATAACCCTCGACCTATGTTTACATTTTAAATCCCCTCCCCCCTTTATTTCTAAGTAGAATTTTAAGAGAAAACTAACCGTGAAATTGTCATATCCATATTGTTAACCGAATAAAAATGGCGGCCAAAAAACCAACGAAATCGTGTTTTCGAATTTTTCCCCATTTTGCAGTATTATTTTCTGCTTTTATATTAATTAATTGTTATTCTTTTTGGATTCAGAATTAAATAGGCTTTCTACCCCATCCAAACGTTAATTGTTTTTAATTGTCCATTTATTGTCTTTTCCGAGAAAATATCAGAGTACACAATATTCTATTATTCATCGCGAGGGCTGGTGAGCGAAGCGAACAGGGTATAGGTACCCCCCTAGTCACTAAATAAATATTAAATTTAATTTCAAAGTATGATTGGATGATTTGCCAAAAAAATCCCGTTTGTATAATATATTATTTTATGGAATTGTTGGGAGTTGTAACAGAGTAGTTATTATAATATTTTTTATTAAATATTAAACAAATGTTCTGTAAAGCTATACATCAGGTTTAAACGTTTTAATAAGAAAACAATAAAGTTTGTCTAAAAAACTCAATGTATGAACACAATCTCAACGGTGTCACAAATCATACTGGTTTGTTTTTCTGCTTGCATTATTTGTTTAACAAAACTAAGTATTTTAAAATGCATTCAAACTGAACCAAAGTAGTAGAAATATTAAGGTGAGGGAAAGTAAATAGGTGATTTAAAGATTTCTTCCCCCGTTTACGATATCGTTTGAATAAATTACTGCAAGTCTGGTGGCGTTTATCTGTTTGGAGAAGATTTACAGTTAATTTACACGTATTTTAGCTCCTGTAGCTATACGGAATATCTTAAGGGTATTTTCCCGACAAAATCTAGGTTACAGTGTTGGCTTTAAGGTTAAATTTCGATTGTTCTTTATATTACTAATGGGCATAAACAATTTTCGATCAGTGCTTAAATCATTTACTCTTGGTAACCTACCAGCTGGATGGTAAAAAAGTGCACGTTATTTTTCCGGCATAAAGGAAACAAAAATTACACTGAAATACATTGGATGCGATTATTTGTCCTTTTCGACTACAATTAAAACTACAAAGTAATTGTAACTCCAACTGAATATACGTACAGAGTGTTCATAAAGCCTATTAATCCCTTCATTATAGAACTTTGAATATTATATCTTGTGTTGCATAACAGGACAAATTGTTTAACATATCTGACCCTCTATGATTTTTGGGGCCTTGGGGAGGGGGGAGGCAAGGGGGTTAACAAATATTAATAATCAGTCGGTTGTTGAGGTTAAATGTAACACATGAAACAATTTAGGTCAGATCATTCAGAATAATTATCTGTCATTGGAATACACAAAGGTTGCCAAATGTGTTAAAAATACCATAGCATTACTATAGTGTTAAGAATCGCTGTACTGTTGTAGTTTTTAGAAAATATATTGTAAAAGTAACTAAAATAACCTGTCTTGGTAAAGTTATTTGTGTATCTAGGGTGCAAAGTTGAGATAGTCGCACGAGTCATACATTTGACGTTTGGCGTAGCCTAGGGCGGCCAAGTTTTTCGAGTGTGAAAAATTAAACTTTGCGATAAAATCAACGCTATTTTTACAGCTACGTTTTAAATTAATGTTTTAGGTTTTTAAAGGATCTCTTTTACACGGTTTAGTACCATAACTGCCGAAATTTTTAAAACACAGCTGATAATGATACATCAGCTGTTTACTTTGCGTACAGTGCACAAAGTAAACAGCTGGAGTGAGAAAAATATTAATAAACCGCAGGCCAGCTGTTTGCTCGTGCGGTAAAGTAAAACAAAGAGGTATACTTACTTGACACTGAACACATGTTGTTTATTATATCAACAATACCAGCTTATCAACAAAAACGTATTTCAACGAATGCTGTAGGAAAAGAGTTTTAGATTGTATTTCATGTTTTTGAATCTGGTTACACAACAATTGAAAAAATTAACTTTAACACAAATTTAGTGTTCTCAACGACCTATTTATTCTTTACATTAACAAATTAATAACCTGTTTTGATGTTGTAATAAAAATATAATTTCTGGAACTTTTTTGGAAAAGAAGCAAAATACTAAGTTCTAGTTTGCGAAATTCTGTTTCTCTTTTAATAATGTTTGCACGACCTTTACTTTCGAAATTATTTAATCCCCTTTGCCTCCCAAGACCCAACAAATCCTATAAGTCAACAACAAAATCCAGTTATGCTATACAAAGTATATAATTAGATTTTTTAACTTATTTTCAGTAACAAAAATAACGTAATGGTTAAAGGGACTTTATGGAAACTCTTTGTTTAATTTAACTGAAAAAACTTTGTAAAAAATGTAGTGATTTTTGTATGAATGGAATTACCCCTTTATAACTATTTAATCCTCAATATAAATAGTACACATTAAAAAAACCATTATCTATATTTTAGTCATTTTCCGTTGTAAGTAAAACACCTTCATTTGATTTTATAACCTTGACCTTGCTGGTAGAGGTAATTCTAGAATACACTGTTCCAGTTTATGTTCACATTATTACACTACAGAGATGTAATTTAACACTTGAACAGTTTGACAACCCATGCAGAATATTCCAAGATGAACGATGCTCAAGGTGTTATGTTAAGAGATCCTTGTACAAACTTAGTTAAACACGTCTCTGTAAATCCACTTTCAGTTACTATTATTGTTCCAAAACCATATTTAACGTACACGTTATCTGTACTATAATCTCTTCTGTAATAATTGACAGTTTCTTTGTCTTCTTTATCAGAATCACTAGATAGATTAAATTTAAAAGTAAGGTATTCCTCAAAGGAAAATTGTGCCGAATATGTTTTGTCTAGTCATTCGGTAGTTTATTCGAAATAAATAATTTTATTATTGGCAGTTTGAACCAGTTTTATTTTTAAAGTGACGCAAACAAATAATCGGTTATAAGCAATAAACTCCGATTGAAGCATATACAAGCTGATTAGGCCCGTAAGATTTAATTTGACAATAAGATTTTTACTTTCCGAGTGTAAAAGTGTTTTCAAGATATTTCCTAAACTGTTGCTCAAAGCCTTACACGTTCACCACGGTCGATAAAAAAACTGCTGGTTTTCGTGCAAACTTAACTGGGTGCGCAGTTTTTCTTTTGCGGTTTTCAATACTTAGATAATTGGTCAAACGACGTACTGGAATTGGGGGAAATATTGGTCGTGTACAGCGCATGACACATGATGACGTGTTTGATAAAACTTTAATAACTTTTTTATTAAAAGAGATATCAACTTCAATGTCGCAATGCGAGGTATTCAGTCTATTAGTTCATAAATGCATTAGAACCGCACAAGTGAGATAACATCGACCAATTTCTGGATGATCAGGATAGCTCAGTTGGTATAGTGTTACCACGGAAAGGTAAAGGTCCTGGGTTCAAATTTCGGTCTAGGTCCATGTTTTTTTCACTTGTAATTTAATTAATTTAACCTTTGCTGAGGAAGCGTGTAAGCAGTCAATTTACAAATTAAAAATAATAATTTTAAATTAAAGTTTTGTGCTTTACAAATTATGTAGATAGTAAATTCACATTTTTTTCTTCAAATCGGTACTGTAGTTTAGGAAGAGAAGAATTTACACAATTTACACCAGAGCCGGCCCCGGCCAATTATTTTTAGGCCTTTACATTTTTACTAAAAAGAAATTTACATGCTATCATTTTTATTTAATGAAATTTTAAGAAAATTTATAATATGCATAGTCATAATTACAAGTCAGTAGGCCTATAGCTATAAATAAACTCACATTCAATTGTTGGACAAGACCTTTATCACAATCATAAGTTTTTCACCTAGAAAGACTTGATCATGTTTATTTAATAAGAAATCTTAAAAAAATATGTCATGTATTAATCGATAGACAGCATAATTAAAAATACACCTGTACTCGAATATTAAATTGTTTTAAAGCAATTTTTAGTGGAACCTTGATTTCTTATTACCTAAATATGCATGTACTCTATATACTTAATGGTTTATCAATGAAAGTATATAAAATGGGTTATTTTTAAACTATTAGCCAGCATAACTTTAACCTTAAAAGGGTAGCGTGTGTCTACGGGTATCTTGAAGGTAGTGACACGTAAATTTGACTTAGGCACTGAAACATGTGATTTATTATTTATTTTTTTCCTCATTGTTTTTTTTTTTAATTTTCAGTATATTATTTTTATTTATTATATATATAAATTTGTATTTACTACTATTTTTGTATAAGGTACATTTTTTAAAATAATTCATTCCTAATCAATAAACATACGTTGAAATATGTTAATGTTCTCCTTAACATTACAAACATTTTCTTTTCTAAACAATCTAAAAAATTACTAAAACATAATACTTAAAAATAAAATAAAAGTAAAACAAAAGTATAGCCGTCAAACATTTAAAATAAAAAGGTAGATTATAATTAATTATTTATAAAATCTTTATTACAATACACGTCAACCTTAATTCAGAACACATTTTTCTTCTTTATAGCACATCAAAAATGATTGTTTTCAGTGAATGAATTTACTTAAACATATTTTTAACTAGTAGAAATATGCATAACTAAAATGATTAACTTTAAACATGGCAACAAACAAGAACATATAAACTACAGTAGCATGTTTTCCTTAGCTGCAGTCTTGACGAACCTTTTTCTGGTCTGCTTCGGAATGCTCGTTCAAAACAGCTAATATTGATTCTTCATCATTTGAGCAACCAGACATTTATATATATATAAAATTCAATGTATGACCGTCTGTTTGTACGTTTGTCTGTTTGTATGTTTGTCCTTTATGCGTTACCAAACCGTCCATCCGATTGCTTTGAAATTTTGCATAGTAACACAGGTTAACCCTGGGAAGGGTTTAGGCCATTTACCGAAGTCCTAGGACATTCGTGCTACGCCCCAGTGGCCCTCAAAGTTTCAATGTTAATCTTATGGAAGGTCAATCTTAAGGAAGAAGAAGAAAAGATTTCTTTTGATTGTATCAGGGGCACAAAAAACAGCTGTTCGTATGAAAAGCTTAAAACAGCTGATTTTGATCAACAGCTTATTTTGATCAACAACTGATTTGGATCAAAAACTGAATATAATTTTAGGTTAGGTAAATCAAGCAATGAGCAGAATCCCATTATACTTTACATCGGCCCTCAGGGATACGAATTACAGGCTTTCAAAGTTTCAAATTAAGCAATAGCGAAGCATTGCCGGGTCCACTAGTTTAAAATAAAATTATAATAAAACACAAAATAATTAACAAGACCAATAAATAATATATAACCTATCTGTAAAAAAAAAACGGCACAAAGATAAATATTTGATTTATACAAGGGGAAATATACACAAAGGGTAGGGACACGTCAAGTAGAAGTCCGAGTTCCAGGAAAAATGATCTCACACAAAACAATTCACACTTTGAACAACACACTGCACCAATTGGGCGGCCACTGATTCAACTATGAATTGCTACAAGGGGAATCTACTAGGGTAGAGGGGAGGAGGGCAGTTCACGAATGTGTAATTCCCACACGTCAAAATGACGTACGCTACCCATCTAGGGTTAAATACTTCTTGTGAATTTATATTAAAGTGTTTCATAGCGAACCTACATCTATAGAGAAACTTCAAACTAAAAATGCATGTACTACTGGACGTATAAAGCGTAAAGCTAGTCTGACGGTGCTGCAATAGTTGACAACAAAATTTCTCTATATTATACTATTATTTATTGACTAAAACTAAAACGTATTTCCCATATATTATAACACATCTTACATTTAAAGCAAAATACTCAAATATTCCTCATCAAACGTTACAGAGATATTCCGGATAAACCAATTCTGCCATGATTTATCGAGATTGCACCGGAACTAATGGCTATAATGTTAACTAAATGGCACTTAAACCCATTAGCAGTATATCTTATACAGTAGGTTAGATCAATGGCGATACTGTACATCAACGGTAGCCTTTAGCTGGATAACTACTTCACTGTGAATTGAAAGCAAATCAAAATAAATTGTCTTCTTATAACTAACTCAGTTAACATGGCGTGGCATTATTTGCCGCCGTATATTAATTTTAACGAATACTAAAAGCCTTCTTGAAATATACATAAGGAACACATATTACGGTAAAAATCAATACACACAATTATGTTCATATATATACTTCGAAAGTGTAATTACAAACTTTTCAGTTATACTGGTTGTAAAGCCACAAAGCCGTGAGAGAAAAAACAATCATAAAGTTCTCCTCTTCATAGAGTAAAAGTTACGAAACTTTATCTACTAAAAGTACCGCTTAAATAAGAAAAATCGATCTGTGCTTGTAGTCCAGTAACCATATACAACAGATGTTTCATCAAATCTGGTAGTTTAGATTTTTTTGCGAAGTAATTTATGATGTTGACACGATGAATATTCCAAGTTTTTGACCCAGAAAATTGACCCGAAGGCAACATTGTGAAGGGGTCCAGAGAGTTCGGGGACAAACTGTATATCATATAACAATTTAATACTCTATATTTTTGACAAATATAAGGAAATTAAACGCAATAAATGTTCGGGAAAGAAGCATGTGTGTTACATAATTGTAAATAGTAAATTCGAATCCATGCAAATGATTTTAACAATGTCAATATTAACAAATTCATTTCTAATGTAATAATATTTGTTTAAATTCTAATTGAGTTACATAGTTTATTTTGGGTTAGTTAGAGAAACGTTAAGGAGTTCTTAAATACTTACTTTTATAAAGTAGGTCTAGTTCCCTCACCTTTTAGTTTTGTATACACATGTGAAGCTACTCAGTTGTACGATATTTATACAATTTTGGTATTAAATAATTACAATAACACAAATTCACAAACACATATGTTTAGTAATCAAACGCGTTTCAACGACAAAGTTTACATCCTCAGGATACAGGAGCTGCAACTAACAAAGCATAACTCACTCATCAAGGTCAAAGTTTATTAATAATTTATGTATTAATTATGGCACCTCACGCACCACTACAGACGGCGACACTGTCGTTGAAATGGTATGGGTAAATAAATGAATTATTTGTGAGTATAGCCTAATTATGTGTTCACATTTTATACTATCAATCAGAGATTAATGTTGTAACAGCTTTATTTTTATACTAAGTGGAAATTTATTACAATTTGAAGATAACCTATTGTTTCAATGTAAGGACCATACATTTGTATACAAAAACAGTAAACACACATATACTTGTATTTTATGCGTCATAAGTAAATACAATGTGTAAATATATAGTTCAGTTAAGAAGTTACTATTTATTAATACTATTAAGGAACAATTGGTTACGGTATATATTTAAATAGAACACAAACTTTTTTAAAGGAAAGTTCGAATTGGTCAATCGTAATCTCGCCCCTCGCGTTGAGAGATAAGCTATGCTATTATACAACCCACATTAAGCCTTGCTCAAGGAGGATTATACAAATCCCCAATACCCAAAAAGCAATCATCACTAAGCAATTAAAGTATTATTAAAGTCTAAATAGTAATATCGCGTTAAAGGTATATTAGATATTGATTTATACTGTGGCTGAGAGGTATTGCTTATCCATACCAATATTATAAAAATGTAAAATATTTGTATGAAGAGGTTTTTTTGTTTGTTTGTATGTAGGGGGTAATCTCTGGCACTACTGAACCATTTGAAAAAATAATTTTACTAATAAAAAGCTACACTATCCCTGACTAACATGGGCTATAATTTATTTCGATAAAAACCTTTTTTATTAAAATACTAGCTGAAAGTACCCGTGCTTCGCTACGGTTTAATATCTTTAGGACTATGGACTACTTAAATTAGTAAAAGTTAAGTTTAACATTGATAAGCTAGTTGTGTAGACCTTCTGTTAACAACACGTAAGTGCGGGCTACCAAAGTTGTTGTTGTTTATTTTTTCTTAAATGCTAAGTACCTCTTTGTAAACAAAATTTTTAGTTTTATTTTCTGGCTAAAGGAGGACCAGGCTGTCAGATAAGCTTACTCTGGAACATGCTACGTATAACTGGCCATGGGAGAAACAGTCACTCCTCAGATCTTGTATTTTAAACAGATTAGTGCGCCTCTAGCGCATATGGCAAATACGTGTACCAAATGTCACGTTCATAGGTTTTAGGGGTTTTGAGATATATAATAAACAATATTTATTGTTTTGGGGGTTGTTTCAACCCTTACAGGCAAAACATTTAAAAATCCTTTCTTAGTGCGCCTCTAGGGTCTATGAGCAATGTGTGCCAAATTCGACGTTCCTAGGCTATATGGTTTTTTAGGTATAAAATAAACAATATTTATGGTTTTAGGGGTTGTTTCATCCCTTAAACGCGAAATATTTAAAAATATTTTTTTAGTGCACTTCAAGGGTCTATGAGCAATATGTGTGCTAAATTCGACGTTCCTAGAAGATATGGGTTTTGAAATATACAATAAACAATATTTATTGTTTTAGGGGTTGCTTCAACCCTTACAGGCCAAATATTTAAAAATCTTTTCTTAGTGAGCCTCTAGGGCCTATGAGCAATATGTGTACCAAATTCGACGTTTGTACGCCATATGGTTTTTGTGATATAAAAAAAACAATATTTATGGTTTTAGGGGTTGTTTCAACCCTTAAACGCGAAATATTTTAAAATCCTTTCTTAGTGCGCCTCTAGGGCCTATGAGCAATATGTGTACAAAATTTCACATTAATAGGAGGTATAGTTTTCGAGATACTGTGATGAGTGAGTCAGTCAGTGGTGTAGTATTTAGGGTTTTAGGGGTTGTTTCAACCCTTAAACACGAAATATTTCAAAATCCTTTCTTAGTGCGCCTTTAGGGCCTATGAGCAAATTTCACATTCCTAGGAGGTATAGTTTTCGAGATACTGTGATGAGTAAGTCAGTCAGTGGTATTTCAGCTTTATATATATATATAGATTTGTAAATTTAGTCAAAAATCTTAGGTTATCCCTAGACTGATAAATCATCACATGCATTTAAATGTATTACCATAGCAAACAATTGAATAAAATAACAGATAGAACAGCTGTTTACTCCAATATTTCCATTAACGGCTGTTTTCAAAATCTGAAGCAAAATTATTTAAATTTATAACTTTTAGGTTAGGTTTTTATTCATGTGTAGACCTGAGCCTTGCTGGTTCTTTTGTTATAACTGCCGTTATAAAATATACGAAATGATTTGATTTGAACATTTGAAATTTTTATTTACCATCTTAACTTTGGGATTATTATTAATAATATTATAAAGAGGCAAAATTAGTTTGTATGTATGTAGGGGGTAATCTCTGGCACGACTGAACCGATTGAAAAAATAGTTTTACTAATAAAACACTACACTATCCCTGAGTAACACTCGGCATTTAAGTGAAAATTATACGTATTCTTAGATTATACAATACTGTAAACTGTTTGCATTTGCTTCACCGTGACTCTACGCAAGGATTGGTGGGCGGAGCCTTAGTAATACATAAGCAGATAATGCATTGTTTCCACTCAATTTTATTTACCAGTTCAAACTATTTATAGTGTTTAGTTAATCTTCAAATTGTAAACCATATTCAGTTATTCAGAAAGTAAAGCTTACACTGTAAACATGAATATTAAAATAATGCGACCACTTGACTGAACCGCTGACAAGAGTTGAGCGAATTTCAAAAATTAGTTTATATTTTATTTTATCGTTTAAAACAACTATTTGGGGAACTGATCTATTCACGAAGGCGCTGAATGGAATTTCTCTGCAACTAAGCTTTATACTCACGCGCTCCTTCGTTCCACTGGAAGCGAAAATACTCGTTTCGCAAATTTGCACCTCGATCTTGTGGCCTTGGGTTATGTACTGTAGGCCTCGGGTCAGAAGATGCCCAAACGGTAGAATCGAATTTGTTTATGATATTTTACGTTTTAATCGATTTTGGGGGAACCAAGCGAGCTATAAGGTTGTGTAAAAAAACAAATTGGGCAGAATATATTTTACATAAATATTTTTAAATCAAATTTTAAAAAAAATTATTCTAGGACAAAAAAATCTAAACAAATAGTTACTTCCGGTCAAAAGACGTACTTTCAGTTGTTTATTGTTATTATTATTTTTATTTTTCTAACGAACTTGTCCGAGCGACATACTGACATGTGTACCAATATGGAATAAATCGGACTTCAAATGCGGCCATTAGAGTGCGAACACATATACACATATATTTATAAAACAATTTATGACAACGTGTTCAGGGAATCATGATCGGTGCTCATTTACTACTCCTGACCTTAGGTCTCGATATGGACCCCTTCAATATCTCATCTTTCCAATGGAAATTCGCTAATAATAGCCTACACTATTATTTAAAAAAACATTTTGTATAGATTATTTTGTTATAAGCTTTAAATTAATAAATTATCTATTTAGTAGAAACAAATAAGTCTGATCTGGTGTCTTTATTTCTACCTCAAATATTTTCAGAACTAAGAAAGCGATCACTCATAAATTGCAATACCTTATTCGGCTCACTGAGTTTTACGAGACACTAAATGCTATTTGTTATGAAATATGAGATGCTGTACATCGAACCCCTTTTGTCTCTGTAATAGCACATGTATTAGATGTAGTTATTCGTTAACCATATTGTCGGGATACCTTTAAGAAACTGTATTTTTTAATGTTTATATTATTTTGTACGTATTATTATTAAAAAAAAAAAAACACTATATAATTTTAAAATCACTAGAATTATATTTAAATACTTTTGTTCTACGGAGTTTCGGTTTATTTCTTTATGTATGTACTTTCAAGTGATTTTAACAATACACAATTTTGAAGTTAAAATAGATATAGGAATAGGATATATTAATAGTTTAATAACGTACCTTTCCATGTTTCGAGTTTTTTAATAAATGTTCCGTGATTGTGTTCTGTGTTTGTGTTAAATGTGTTTATTTTAACGAAGTTCCAATGAATTGTGTAATAATATATGATTTGATAATAACGTGAAAGAATATACCGACAAAAGGTCATCTGTGAAGGAAAAATAGAAAAGGAATAGAAGTTGACGTCTTTTCAATAAAGGTACGTTATTAACCACATAGTGTATTGATTATTATTGTATCACAACCAACCAACCTAAATTTGAACCCTAACAAATCGATGAAAAAACTAATAAAAACCCTAATTTATACAACAAATATACATCTAGATCCCAAAAACTATTTTAATCCGAGTTACTATTATAAAAACCTTATTCTACTTTTTTACATGTAGATATTTCGCGTACATGTTTCACTTCCTAGATAACAGCATACAGACCGGTTCACTCTAAAAACTATGTTAGTCTTTTATTTCAGTATCATCTAAATTGGATAGGATGTATTTAAGTTATTTTTGTACAAACAAATGAGTTATAGCTTTAGTCAAAATGTAATAACTAATAACCTTAACTGCATTGTATAAATGAAGAAACTATCATTTAACTTCTGAGTTATATTTCTTCGCTTCGCATACAATATTATGTTAAGTAAAGACGACTTCGTTTCGTGTTTGAACGGGTGAGATTGGTATCTATAAGTATTTGAGACGAGCGTGGCAGTATAGACAGTTTTTGATAAGCGGGTTTGATTATAGTGAGAAATAAATAAACTACCATAAGTTTTGTAACACCTTTTTTGGTTAGGTTAAGTACTGAAAATATTTTAGTTTCAGGTTAATTTTGATTTTATTGTTTTATTTTAGTGTTGTAGATTTCTTTGAAAAAGTCCTTGGCAGTGAACGTGTTAAAAGGGTTTAAATTTAAATCCCGGTCTTGACCTGACCCGCCCCCTGAAAAAATGTTCTGGCTACGGCCTTAATGTCTGTGAAATATGTACCATTGCACCGCGTGTCTTATTCCATTGCGCGCTGACCGGAACTGTATGGCTTGAATAAGTGAGATTTTGTATACGTTGTTCTCGTTGTTTCACATTTTGTT
The DNA here is from genome assembly GCA_018207615.1 of Philaenus spumarius. Classification (NCBI taxonomy): domain Eukaryota; kingdom Metazoa; phylum Arthropoda; class Insecta; order Hemiptera; family Aphrophoridae; genus Philaenus; species Philaenus spumarius. Next base: position 28,321 of record JAGFPH010005965.1, read on the forward strand.
GAGTTATTGATTTTAATACTGTTCCTGTTAACTCTTTAATTATTAGTGTTAATTTTATTCTCTAATCTGTAAGAAACTCTTGCTCTTTCAAGACAATATTTATGGCCTAGAAATGCATTAAAAAAACTAAGTCGCTGTCTTTGTCATAACATACGGTGTCCTGAAAAGTGGTTTCGGGAAGCTCGAAAGTCCCAGATTTCAGCTTTTAATAGATTTTATGAAAATGTTTATTTTTTTCGCTTTTTATACGAAATAAGACACAATATAATGAAACATCTAAAGAAATTTCAAAATTTTGCTTGAATACTATTGAAATGATTGATCTCGATAAACAAATAAATGTGTGGAATTTTTTGTAGACAATGCGAACACCAACTTTGGTGGTTTAAAAGTTTAAAATCCTGTACAACTACAAAATCAACTGTGCAGAATTTTATAATCGCAAAGAACAAAATCATGATCAAGAAGGCTGGAAGCAGTGAAAAATATCCCTTTCTACAAGAACAAACAACCTGAAACTAAATCAACCTGAAGAACTAAAAACACTCAGTAATATTTAAAACTTGTGTTATGTTAATTAAATTTTATTAAAAATGCCATGGTTATATAGCCTATAATAACCATAAGAACTAATAATTTAAAAACTATAATACATTTTTTAAATAATATAAATTAAATATTAATAAAACAGATATAGAATTAAGTCATTGTACATTTTGTGTTTTTCGTATTTATCAATAGGCTATAACCAGGCAAACAAAATGTATTAACAAAACATAAATTTCTTTAAAAATACAAATATTAGGGTATCTATTTTTAAAAAAATTGGGAACATTGGGGAGGGGGTCCTTTGATGCCCGACTGGTTAATCCCGCGGGTTTGTCCCTAAATGATTTGTTCACCCTAGTTTAACCTCAAAACTACAGACACAAAGGTAAAAATTTACTTTAACTTGTCAATCGATTTCTAAGGGAATTTGATATAACATGAAAGAACACACCTAACTGATAGTAGAAACAACAAAAATTTGCCCGGCAAATAATATTTGTAGGAGTTATGAAAGAAATAAAACTTGAAATTGTATAGGTTAAGTTTCGACTTTTCCGCGATATTTGACGTAATTATAACAAAATAAATCACTTCACATACACTAAACATGTAAGAATTAAATAAACTAAACAATATGAACCCCAAAAGTATCCACGAAGCAAGAAAATGTGAAAATAATGTAACAAACATAATTATGTAAACAAATGCATCAAACAATAGGAAGTACCGTTTAACTGCGTATTTAAAATGGAAATTAATCAACGATCAACGTTGCCAAATCGAACAATAGGTTATTGTACTATTATGGTGTGTATAAATCAAGGTAACTAGATAGTAAAGGTTGCCTCATTTGAGAAATAATATTTCGTCGTATTATCACTTTATATAATTAGAATAAAAAAAAACTAGAGGACTTACCTAAACTGTTTAGTCACAATATTTTTCCGATAACAGTATGATTATAATATTTGTATAATTATAATA
>JAGFPH010005965.1:29953-54201 GCA_018207615.1 Philaenus spumarius
TATGATTATAATATTTGTATAATTATAATATTTCGTCGTATTATCACATTATTTATAATTCGAATGAGTTGCCTAAACTGTTTGTTTCAAAACAACAAGAACAATCCGGCAACGCTGGTAGATCGGTGAGAAAAACATGTCGGCACTTTACAATGTAATTCTCCATAAGGAACTTTTTATTTGAAAGTTTTTAATGTTTTTAATGTTGTACGTGTTGAAGATGGTTAAATATTGGTTTCCCGGCATCAGTGAAGTGTATAAATACTATATTCGTTAAGAAAAAAGTTCAGGTTTGTGTGTTTATAGTAGTTTTGATTGACAAGTTAAAGTAAACAAATACCGACACAAAATATGTATTATACATTTACCGTAAATTATAACCACATTTAAACTTCTCTAAATAACTTTCACTGTTTAAATACTAACTTATAAACTAAAAACACAAATTCGTTTCACGCTGTACATAGAATATAGTTTAAATTGAGCATTTTTGTTTCACAAATATTAGGCCTATACAGTTACAACGATCAGCAACTCAATTAATTGACTTAGGCTACTAAGCTCATGTTTTATTTCAATACAAATTACAATTATTTATGTGCTTATTTACAAAGAGGTTGGTGTACCCTTATATAATGTTAGCATTATAAATATTATTGTAACATCCAATCACGTTATACGTAAACACAAAGAACAATCTAAATACAAACACAAAACCACTGTTTATAAAAGCTTACCTTTCTTTGTTTACACCGAAATGTAGGCCTAACCTCAAAACTCCCGACACTAATGTACACATTTTCCGTTAAATTTGAACAAATTAAACTTGACTAAATACATTTTACTGTTTCATTATTAACTTATAAACTGAGAACTCAAACACGATTCACTTTTTACTTAGGTTATTGTTTAAATTTAGTATTTACGTTTCACAAATACACAGTTGCAACGATCACCAACGCAATTACTGAGCTAATGCACAGATGTTTTCCTGATAAGCATTGATGAGGGTGAGTCATCTGATAAACTTGTTTGTCTCACTGTAAGGGACGTTGTAGCCGAACAGCTGATATTTAGTACAACGTTTTGCGACCCGAGTATCCGTGTTACCACGTGTAAAAAATTTGAAAAGGTTAATTAATCTTTAGGCGTTAATTTCCAACAGCTGATACATTTGTTTTTATTTCCAACAACTGATAAATTTTTTTTTATTTACAATTACTTGTTAACTTTTTATATATTGAACTAGTTTCAATATGGAAATTTCTGAAACTTCAGGAACCTATATCTCAGGAACCACTTGACTTATTTACTTGAAACTTTGGTTTTAGCAGTTGCTCACTAAGTTCTATGATTGTGTAAAATTTCAAGAACCTAGCCTATACAGTTTTTGAGTTGAAAAATCCAACGGACAGACTTAGCGTTTTATTAATATGATATAAAATAGCTGGCATGATCCGGCTTTGCACATATAAACAAATCAAAGTTAAATGTATATTAACAAAAAATTTATTATATTAACAAATATATTACACTATGTAATTCCCTTGGGAATTTTTAGTAAATTTGACCCCCCAAACCTCCCATAAAATTTCGAAATTGTTTAAACCATTTCTTAGCGAACACCTAGAGCCCTAGAGGAAGCTACATACTAAATTTCATTCCAATAGGTTCAGTGGTTTGTTGTTAACTTTGGCCCCCCAAACCCATCGAAAATTCCGAATTTTTGGAAACCCTTTCTTAGCGAGCACCTATGGCCCTAGAGGAAGCTACATACCAAATTTCATTCCAATCCATTCAATGTGTTTTTTTTTTTTAGTAACTTTGAAACCCCCCCTTTCACTTTTTGTTTGCGGGTTATTGTTCAAGATCAAACTAATATTACCGGGTGTGGTGGAGATTTCTCTTAAGGCACTTCTTTACCTTGAAGAAAACTCCCGAGTGTGCCGTATGATTTCAATACGGAAGGTCTGACTAAAGCCGCAAAATCGTTGAAACATGCATTCGTAATACCGTGTTTCAGATTCTATTTATAAATTAATAATCTGGTAAACTACTTTAAGTTATAAAGAAGGCTTTATATTTGTTACGTGTTAGCTTAAAATATGGAAATTATTGCTTAAAACGACCAAAAAATGCGTTAAAAGTAATAGATTTTTACTCAGTTAAACTGTTGAATAAAATGAGTTGCCGTCGATTTCTTTCAATTATGAGATATAAGACAAAAGCACAAAGCATTTAAGAACAATTTAAGATGTTTCACAACTTTTTAGGTTGAAAAACGTCGTTCGAAACAGGGTAGTACGAAGTGCATATTTTTGCTGTTTTAGGCTACGCAAGGTATAAAAGACCCTTTTAATGGGTATAATAAGAAAGATGTGCATATGTAGTGCTTAGTTTTTTTCAGTCAGGGTTATTGCAGAAGTTGTTTTATTTACGTTTTACAGAGAAATAAATCCTTGTAATTTTGTATTTCCTAGTTAAGTTTTATAAATTATTTGAATTTTAGTTTTACTTTTTCCTTGGTAATAGCACATAGTCAATGATTATTCTTTATAAATTTGTTATTTTCGAACTCATCTTTAAATTTCTCTGTTATATGTGTGATCTTATTAATTTATTAAACAAGCTTTTAGTGATTTCAAACTTACTGTATAAGGATTTTTCCTACTTCAGCCAAGCAACAGTTAACTGATTGGAACACTTGGTTGTAACTATTTATGGTTCTTATTAGTTCTATAATTTTTTTTTTTTTTTTTTTTTTTGTTTCCCTTCCACTTTGGGCCTTTCGGCTAACGAGCATGTTTTTTGGGGTTTTTAATATTTTATGGCCCCCCGCGGGATTTGAACCCGGGACGTCTTGCTTATGAGGCAAGTACCATAGCCGTTGAGCTATGACGGAGGACTATTAGTTCTATAATAACACAGCATCATCTCCGCTTTCACGAAACAAAACAAAAACACTCCCTTTCTTAACTAATAAAGAAGACGTAACAATAACCTATTAAAGTCCAATCTTATGATACCCTAATTAAGTTAAACAATAATTAAATTAATAACTCTAGAATAATAAAGTTACAGAACTTTGTTACATAACTTTGAACTTTAGATAATTGTTTCTTACACAAGTTTACAACGCTGTGTTTCTGTTGTTCAATTTGCATAGTGCTATGAATACCAATCAGTTGAAGTTAGCCTCGATAGTTCTAGTTAAATTATGATTAAATATCGGGAACATTATAAATAAAATAAATGAAAAAAAAAATTTCTTAAAAATGCTTTCCCATGAATAACATAAATAGACTCGAACTAAAAGAGAAAAAAGAACCCACATATAAAATTAATTCTTCCTCAGCGAATCTGATATTGTAACAAGACTTGATAGCTTGCAATCTTTTTACTTTTCACAAAATAAACACACCCAAAAAGCATGGGGCATGAAGTTTAAGAGTACGCCCCATGCTTTTTGGGTGTGTTTATTTTGTGAAAAGTAAAAAGATTGCAAGCTATCAAGTCTCATTACCATATCAGATTCGCTGAGCATGAATAATTTTATATGTGGGTTATTTTTGTTTTTTGTTCGAGTTTATTTATGTTATTCATGGCTAGAAAACATGTTTAAAAAAATAATTAATTTATTTTATTTTTTACTTTTTACTTATAGTCAAAAATTTGATTTTTCCGAAAATTTTTGGTAATCAGGGCCCCCCCCCCTATCTGAGGGTTATTTTGTTGTTTAATATACGGATGCAAGAGCGCAGTCGTAACGCGATGTGCTATACGGAGCAGCCCGAGGCGATCCGGAAAGAGCCGATTCGACAGTGCAAAACAGAAACACACTGTTCTTGTAGTTTTATGTTGTTGGCATCGAATTCGTCTTTCAAACACATTTATAAATATAATTAAAGCTTTTCTGAATTTCCCACGTTAATAAATAACTGATACCAGAAGACCATAGATTTAGAAAATTAGACGTACTATATCTCTTGTATTCTCATTGACATGGTTTACATTTAAATGATCTAGATCTTTTGGTACGAACTTGGAAATTGATGGAATTGCCACAGTTGGTGTTGTTAATTTTCTGGGACTAAAAATGTAGGATGGAAGGACCATGTGGAAACACTAACTCAGAAACTAAATAGTGCATGTTATGCCATACATTTAATTTCTGGCCAAGTTAAAAGAGAAACTCTAAGATCTATCTATTACCGATATTTCCATTCCCTCTTGAATTATGGAATATTTTTGTGGGGAAATTGTCCTGAGGCACTCAGAATATTTAAAATTCAGAAACGAGTAATTAGAACTGTGGTAGGCGCAGGGAAGAGAAAATTGTGTAAGCCTTTTTTTAAAGAAATGTTATTTATGTCGATGCCTTGTACATATATAATAATAATAAATGACTAAATTTTGTTTATGCAAAGAAACATATATTTCAAGAGAGGATTATACAGCACAAAAATGAAACCCGAGGAAAAAATGTCCTTCAATGTCGCAGGCATCACCTGCCTATCTACGTGGCTGTGGAGGTGTTGACGTCATCTGCCACGACGAATATGACATTGGACAAATTAGTGTAAGCAGCATTCAAATCAAAAACGTTCAGGAAGTGAGGTTGTAGAGGAAAACCCGAATACATCCGTGAACTGTACAGTCAGAACCAAAACCAATGGTGAACCAGCCACTATAAGTCCTATAGTACAGCAATAGAAACATCTAGACAGGGAGCAACAAAAAATTAAAAGCACTCGTTGGACTGCTATTTTAGCACAACTTACAAAATGAGAAAACGCAATGTCCAATTCAGAGCTATTAAGAAATAAACTACTTTAACGCAACTTAAAAAACGTGGAAGCACAATGTCCATTTCAGAGGTATAACGAAGTAAACTATATACTCTGCTGTATACACGTGTGTACTATATAATATATAGTAGAGCGTTACGAAAAATGCATGACAGTAAAATCTGATTCACCGCCCGCAGAATTTGTGGTTGCGTTGCGCTAATGTTTTCACATCAAAAATTGTAGTACTTATCAAGTAAAACCTATTACTTTAAATGAGCAATTCTAGTATCTATCTTTGTTTGTATCTTTGTATCCATCTTTGTATCTTTGTATCCATCTTTGTATCTTTGTATCTCGAAAACGGCTCTAACGAATTCAAAGAAATTTTGTATTTAGGTATATTTTTGATTTTTAAGTTCACCCAAATAGTTGTATTTTGTGTAAAAACGCAAATTTTTTAGAAAATCTAATTTAAAAGTTGAAAAATGTTAACATAGGGTCTTATAGGTTGCCATGTTGGTTACAAAATAACAACGAAATAGTAAATAAAGCAATCAAAACAGCTGTTTATAAACAAGCCATGAGATTGAGTATTATCCAAAATCAGCTGTTCATTGGATAGTTTTTAATTACTGTTAAAAAAACAACCTAATTTATACTGTTTAAGCACGTTATAAATAGAATAAATCGGGCCTGATTTAACAATTTATTTTGTAAAAAAAAAAAATTAAACTTGGCAAAAATTGATAAATTTTAATAGTCAATTTTGTAATATAGGCCTGGCTCATTTCTGAAACATAGTATTGTGGTTATGTTTACTACTGTAGGCCTGGTTTCAAAGCTTTAGTCGACAGAAGATAGTAGAACTAGGACTAAAATCGTAACGAAAGCCTCTCACATTTCTAAAGCATGTATTTGAGGTTATAATTAATCTTGTAATTACTGTTAATATATTTAAGCCTGGTTTCATAATTTTACAAACCATTGTACAAACGGGCCAAAGATTAACGAGATTCTTTAGCGAATTTTCCAACTGCGAGCGAAGCGAAGCAGCCATCTGAGGCCAAAGGCCGAGGCGGGGTTGAGACGCGAAGCATCCATTGGCAGATCCCCTAGTAATTGAATTAAATGTGCAATGTAGACCAACGACTAAAGTAGAACTGCTGCATCGTAGTTTTAATGTGCATACAGTAACAATGGTAATCTAGTTACATTGTGTTAAACAAACAACTACAAGCAAGGGATAAACACATCGTCAATTTAATTATTCATCTGAACGTAACAAAGGGAAATAATTGGGTCACTTTGACTGAAAATATGTATCCTGGTTGTTGATGTTACTTTGATACAAATATGTTTGAAAGGAAACCTTGAAACATTAATTAGGATTAAAAACATAAACGAATACAATACAATGCGAGATCCACTAACATCATTAGCGAATTTCGATAGGAAAAATGAGCTACACTGTATTGCATTGGTATTGCAGTGGTCCTTATGGTAAGACACAAGGTCGGGAGTAGCAAATGAGCACCGATCATGGTCCTCAGAACACGTTTTGGGGTGTCATTAAAAATCATATTTATATATGTATATATTTATGTATGTATGTGTGCGCACTCTAACGGGCGCATTTTACGTCCGATTTGGTCCAAATTTGGTACACACGTTGCTTGTCTAAGTCACTTAGACGAGTTCGTTAGCCAAAAATATTTACAGGAAGTAGACCACAATTTCGACCGGAAGTACCATGTGCATAGGTGTGCGCACTCTAACGGACGCATTTTATGTCCGATTTGGTCCAAATTTGGTACACAGGTTGGTTTTCTAAGTCGTTTGGACCAGTTCGTTAGCCAACAAAATTTACCGAAAGTAGACCAAATCTTTCACCAGAAGTAATTTTTTTTGAGATTTTTCGTACTAGAATTAAATTTTTTTAAAGTTTTCTTTAAAAAAATGCACATACGAAATAATTTTGTACATTTTGTTTTCTTACGCGACCTTATAGCCCATCTGGTTCCCCCAAAAACAATCAAAACGTAAAATACTAGAATTAAATAAACGGCTTTTACCGTGGTGACCGATGACAATATGTTTGGTACATAGTGGTAGCACCTTCGTGAGAAGATCAATTTTCCAAATAGTTGTTTGAAACCCTAAAACGTATATAAATTTTATTTTGGAAATTCGCTCAACTCACGTCAGCGGTTCAGCTGCGTTTTCGAATTATATAATAGCATGCAAACATTTATATTTGTTAATAATACTTTAAGACACTTGGGCTAGTAAAGACTAGAAGCGGCATTGTGAACCTACACTGGATAGTCAAAAAGCTCGTAACATAATTTTCAATTTTCATTTCAATTGACTAAAAGGTTTTAAAAAATTCGAAATTTTAGGGGGATCAAAGTTATTAAATCACGATTTCTTCAAAACTACTGAAAGGATTTTAATGAAATTTGGTATGTAGCTTCCTCTAGGGAAATAAGTGCTCACTAAGAAAGGGTATGAACATTTTTGAAATTTTAGGAGGGGTTTGGGGGGATCAAAGTTACTAAAATCATAATTTCAGATCTTTTATTATTATGACAATAGTGCTTTTATTATTTAAGATCTATATATATAAAAGCCAAATACCACTCACTGACTGAACACTTAAAAAGAATACAATTACGTTAAAAATACTGAAACTATCAACCACCACGGGCAACGCCGTACGGGTCAGCTAGTCAACTATAAGGTTGGGATGCGCGAGAATCGTTGGTGTAGTTGTAATAGGTAGCATTTTATAAGCACGACATTTAGAACTGATTATACTACAAGCATATATTAATGTATAATTTATTACTCTCAAAATGAATATTTGCACATTTGTTGGTGCCAATTAGTTTATTTAATAGAAATAAGATAATTGATTAAATATTTTTAAAACTGTGTTTCATTTTAAACATGAGCCATTTGGTTTGCGAGATATTTACTTTAACATTCCATGGCTTATTTATGGCCGCATGATTATAACATGTATGCAAAAACTTCAGCCAGGTTGGTTAAAAAACAAGTTAAATTTGAATATTTTCAGAGGTCACACACTGTATATGTATGCAAGCACTGTATTTATCCGAGAAACTGTTTCAATACCTTGCCGTGAAGCTGTTCCGGGGTTTGCTATTCCATAAAGTTATTAAATCCTTTATAGTGTGAAATGTAAATTACAAGATGCCGTTACTGGGGCGTTAAATTTGATAAAATGGCAACCTATGCGAACTTCAGGTCGTCGAATTTCTTACTTTTCAAATCATGTTTAGAATGGTATTACACAACCCGAAGCCGTATTGCGCATGCGTGCGTTATAACCGATAATTTATCTCTGTTAGGATAAACAGTATTGTTTAACGTATTTAAGCTAGGTATTGGGTAAAATCAACATAAATTCAGATTTATAAGAAATCAGTAAACATAATATTCATTCGAAATTTCGCTGTAATTTAAAATTATAGAATAGACTCTTTGAGTCATTTAACATATTTGGTTACATAAAACAGATGTACGTTAAAAGTTCCACTTAAACTTACGTCATACAATCAAACTATTGTAATTTTAATCAGAGACTTTTTACTGTACAGACGCAACCTTATGTTTAATAAATGCTGTGTAAAATATGTCATGTTACAAAATCTGCGTCTAATTTATGATAAACGTACACTGCATGCACCGCCAAGCCCGGGATAAAACTAGGATTACTAAATACCAACACTTGTTCATGCAACACGCAATCATAATGTCAAAGCATCATAATACCACCTCCTTAAACTGTATTTTATATTTAAATCAAGGTTATACCAGTCACTTGGGACATGAAAACCTCATTCTATTATTATATTTAATTAATGTCAGTTACACTTAAGTGACGTACATTATTGGGCAGCTGTAAAGCCCAAATTATTGATTTTCGCAGAAATCAATAAGAATATAAGGGAGTGTACTGCATTATAAATATTAAAAACATAATTCTCAAAACAATTGATAGAAGAGGATTTTTTAGGTTTATTTACCTTTACAGTAATTTTTAGACCAATGAAGACAATGGTCATCAATATCGTTCCAGTCACTCGGAAGTTATGTATGCTGGAACATACAAAAATGTAATTTAATTTTAAATACCGAACGAATATAGATTATAAACACTATACTTCTTTAAATTAGGACCAAAGTTATTCTGTTTGTGATGGAACACGTAAACAGCCTATTTTATTGTAAAGTAGTTTTATATTTATTGATTTTCGCAGAAATCAATAAGAATATAAGGGAGTGTACTGCATTATAAATATTAAAAACAAAATTCTCAAAACAATTGAAAGAAGAGGATTTTTTAGGTTTATTTACCTTTACAGTAATTTTTAGACCAATGAAGACAATGGTCATCAATATCGTTCCAGTCACTCGGAAGTTATGTATGCTGGAACATACAAAAATGTAAATTAATTTTAAATAGCGAACGAATATAGATTATAAACACTATACTTCTTTAAATTAGGACCAAAGTTATTCTCTTTGTGATGGAACACGTAAACAGCCTATTTTATTTTAAAGTAGTTTTATTTGAAATATTCGTTTTTAGATTACTATTCAGTGTTTACTTTTGTGTTTCAATGTGTCTCATTCATTAATGACTTACTATAATGTTGTGCACAATATTGTCTTATATTGTTTTAAACAAAAATGTGTTTCGAACAAATAAATAAATAATTAATTCGTGTAATACAGTTATTGAGTAAAATTGTCGAACGACTTATAAGGATTAAGTTCAAATAGTTCAGATATTTATTATTTTATTTATAAATTCTAAAACTTTGAGCTTGCGTATTTAACTCACTTTCAAAAATGTAGGAAACCCTACAGGCTCAGAATGTTTTGGGCTATCCAACAAAATAACTAAAGAAAACTCCTTATGTGATAACAATTACTATCATAATTAAAAAAAATAAAGTGCTATTACATAAAATTAAAAGATGGAAATTATAAAAAAACATTATGAATTAAAAAAATATACAAAAATTACTAAAATGTTCGCGAATATTTGACAGAGTAGCCTGTAGAAATTAATATAGAATTATCCTCCTAACTAAAAAAAAACAAAACTAGCAGCAAGACTCAACAAATGACAAAGATTTACCAACAACGAAATGTTGGCAACAATTTCTAAAACTTAATGGTGGCCTATTAAAGCTAAGGAAATGGTCTTTGTTTTTAACTCAATAACAAATCCACTCACTAACACGGATAACAATTTGTCCAAAAGGTTAAGACATGTCTAGTAGTGTTCAATTCCACTTCTTCTACAATAACGTTGAAATTATATTTGCAGTCGGTCAAGATCCCGGAATAACGAAGGAAATATAATTCACTTAGAGTGCTTCGGTCACGTTTACAATTGGAACAAATCCCTCGAGGAAAACTATTGGATTACTTTATGGTTGGCCAACTCCTTCTACGTTTTATAGTTCCATCAAACAACGAATTGAATTTTCAATCGTAAAATAATCTTTGTTCAGTAAATGAAGGAAATTAAAATTGAAGAAAAAGAATTGTTATTTTGCTATTGTTTTACCATTTTATAACTTTTCTTAAAAAGTTAAATATTCTGCAATTAAATTTCGTTAATGTTTAGCCAATAAGACCTAAGATTACTAAATATTAATTTACCATTTAAATATTCATTAAATAAATGGGTGCTCTTTAAACCAACCATAAAAAGTATTACACAATCATTATTTGATAAGCTTTGAAAGGTGTCAGGCGGTTAGTTAAAAAATTAGTTTAATAAAACAGAATGACTGTCTTGGTTTTTCAAGCATATAACTGAATCTGGTATTGTAATTATGAATAAGGCCACTAATTGAATACATATATGTAAATTATTCTGTAAATCCATTGCAAATTCCAAAATATAATAACAGTCAAAATACCAGTTTAATGAACATTGGGTTGCAATTTTCTAATTTAGCTGATTTTATTAAACAAAGCTTTTTTCTCTAGAACTAAAATTTAGAGTTAATAGTGGATAGTGGTGAACGATACATTGGCAAGACTGTCTTGTCTCATTTTGAAATTGCAAGTCTCGGTCTTGAGCCTCAACTCTAGTGGTCAAACCCAACGTGCAGGGCTTTAAAAAGTCCTTTTTTTATCTTATTCCTATTATAATTAACATTTAAGTCAAATTTAAGATTGTATGAAATTTATCATATTTTTCTGGTCTTAATATGGAAAAAATACATACGATACTGCGAATGTTTTATAAGTTTGTAATTTACAAAATAAGGCCTGTTTTAACAAATAAGTTTTTTATCAAATTTCTGGAAATTAACCAAATGAGCTAAATACCCCATAGTGGCTAGAACTGTTGTTTACCTAACTTTCCGAGGCATTGAAAAGTATTATGCCCTTTATAAGTCGGCTTAGGATTTAACACTGGTAATTGTAATGCAGTTTTCTTTAATACAACAATTTCAATGAAATATAAATTTCTAATTTATGAAAGACTTGAAATTTTAAGTTAATAGTTCTTGGAATAAAATATAAAAGTTGTATTACTATCAGTTTTAGAGCCAACACTCAAATAAGAAGCAGTTTCACTGTAGAATACTTTAAATATTTAAGGTGATTTAATTTAATGAGATGAGAAAGCGAAAACAATTTGCATAATCTCTGTTGTTAGTTTAAGGCTGTAGAAACTTTCTCAAAGAAGTACAATCATCTAGGCTAGATGGGAAGGGAAGTGAACTTTACGAATTGAGTCCACCCTTGAGTCTTTGTGTTTTATAACATATTATTTTATTTGCAATCTGAAATTAAACTTATTGCCTAATTAAACTGAAAGATATATTATTACTTTCAACAAATATAAGAAAGAACAATTCATATTAATAAATTATAAATTTTCTAATGAAGTGAATTACATACCACTCTTAATATAATTTCAACTATGACTTACTCCCGGTTGTAAAGATTAGACAATAAGTCTAGAACGGATGGATACCTTAGTTTCTTTCTAACAAAGACCTACATAATCACTTAAATTTGATCCTTATAGTAGACGATGGCCTGTATTTTTTTTTCAAATGTAGTAAAAAATCTTTTTTTTTACTGAACAATTTTTCAGTATAGTAAATCATTTTAAGTTCCTGTATTATAGGTTTATAATAAACAATCAATTATATATATTTTCAAAATATAGTCGATTGTTTACTATAATAAAAAAAATATATGTAATTGCCACCATACTTTATTGAACGAAATATATTTATGTGATTGTTTACTATATTGGAATTATATAGATGATTGTATACTATACGAAAAATATACCATATTGAAAAAATATAGGTAATTGTTTACTATACTGAAACATTATACTCTATTGTCTACTATAAGGAAAATATACTATACTGAAATAATATAAGTCAGCGTTTACTATTCAGGAAAATATAGGCGATTGTTTACTATATTGTAAAAGTAAGGCGATTGTCTATAACTATGAAAAAAATAGAGTCGATTGTATACTAAATTGAAAAAATATATAAAATATTGTGTACTAAAATAAAAACAAGTAGGCAATTGTCTTCTACAATAAAAAAAATATTTTTGATTGCCTACTATATTTAAAAAATATATTAGATTTTTTTATATAATATATGTAGGATATATATATAATACTGATAAATATATTCGATTGCGAATATCGAATAACGTGTATTTTCGGTACAAATCTTCTGTTGCCCTGACGGCTGTAAAACATTTTTATGTTGAAACTTTATTCTACCACTTTAATAAAAAGAATGTCCAATTTGTATAACTTGGCGATTATAAAATTGAGAGTATATTTTTCATTTTTCCAATATCGCAAATTAAATTTTCTACAGAAACCTCTATTTTGTTATTTGTTTTCGATATCACACATAATTCAAAGACTGTTTTAATTTAATATAATAATAACTTACCGTCACCAATAGTCGTACGTCGTTATTTACACAAAGGCCGTTTCGGCTATTCAGCCATTTTCAAGTTCTCGGGAGGAATATCTCCGTTGTCAATGAATATAAACACTTAAACACATGGTATCACAAACAATTACAATAAACACACACATCAAGTCACATATTAAATAAACGGTATCAGTTAACTGACACAAACTTTCTCCCAACTTACTATAGTCAAAATAATATTGTTTTCAATCATTTTATTTGTTACTTTTTAGAACAAAACAAAAAAAATAATATTCTACCTACGTCAATCGTATAAAAAAATTATTGTCCTAGGCGGGATTCGATCCCGCGACCTTTGAATTGAATCGTTTATTTCAGAAAGGGGTCAAGCGACAAAAATATGATTTGGAGAAAACTTAAAAAAACTTTATAACTTTGGCACAAAAAAAAAAATATTTGCTGAAAATAAAAAATATAATAAATAGATGCTTTGGCACTAAATAAAACTAAAATAAGCATCAAGTGAAAGCTACCACATATTGGACATTTACATAATTACCACCAGAAAACTACCTTGTACTGTTAAAATATTAAAAACACCTTCAGACTGTTCGGTAAGTTGATTCCATTTGTTTTTCCTCGCATCAGACCTTCATATTTTCCGTCAAATTGAAGCTTCCAAATTATTAACTTAACCCTCATTCACTTCTTCAGTTATACAGCGACCCAGAGCATTATTTAGTTAAACACCATATTTTAGATGAGACCTAAGCTCAAAATTTGTCAAACCATCTCAACCACTTCACAAATATCAATCAACTTTCATTAGGCTAAGCATAAATTTAGAAACAATAGTTACGTGTCCACCTGGTTATTAAATTAAACATTTTATTTGTTTTATTGTAATCTTGTATTTTATTTGTTCTACTGTAATCCAATCATAATCTGAAAGACGTTATAAACAGCTAGCCAGCAAACAGAATTGCAAAGCTTAAACCCGAGATTGTAATAGGCTTTTGGCCAACTTGTTGTTACTAATAAATAAACCTTTTGTAAACCCATTCCCCAGCATGTCTCTGTTTATTTTATAGTCGACAGTAAACGCGTGTATAACATTTACATAATAAGATCTTGAGTGTTAAGAACACTTAGATACATCTTACAGTTGGAAGTTGAGTTGAAATGCAAAGCAATTTGATGTACATTTAATTATATTCCATCACTTGTACAAACATCGCTTTACGCCAATTTATTATGTAGGAATACACTGTGACCTTAAAGGATAAACTAATGATTGTTAATACCTGTTAGTAACCTATATTTAAATAATTAAACTTACATATTGGATTTGACTTTGGCGTGACGTATTGAATTTTTCGTGCAAAGGTCCAAACAGTTCAAACACGTAAATCATAAAACCCAGATCATGGCTGTGGGCAGTATTATAGCTTAAGTTATTCCAAGCACGGTTCTTTATTTATTTTTCCAACAGAAGTTATGCACCCAGCTGTGCCTACTTACTGCGTCCAATCCAAATGTGTTATTCAAATTTCTTCATTTATTAATAATTCGTTATTATAAGTTTCTGTCTGACATTTAATGATCCAAATTCCTCAATTTAAAGTATATTTTTATTTTAGTTGATACTAGTAGTTTTATAACATACAATGACTTTAGCATTCATAGAAATATACATAACTTATAAAATGCCCATCTAATCAAAATAACTTTTAAATTACAATGTGTATTGTCTCTGCATAAATATATCACAACTATAACAACAAATAATTCCTTTTACATGTATAAATAATAATTCCTTTTACATGTATAAATAATAAATTACCTATAATGGGCACAAATGCCCGTACATAGGTTGGTCCCTAAATTAAAGAAAAAAAAAAGAAGAAATTAAATTGAGCTAGAAAACACGCCCAATAATAGTAAGTAATAGTATAATACAATATAATATAACAAAAATACTAGTTTAATTGAAATTTATGTATATTGTTTTTATTATAAAGTGTACCTAGATTATCTCACTTGACAAATAATTTATTTAAAAAAAAAATTTCTTTCATACACATTCAATTTATTTAATCTATGCTAAATCCACTTATTTTCCTATTAATTTTCTTTTTTAAAACATTTACACTACAAGATAGCGATTTTAACTCATTTGGCAGTTCATTGAAATACTTCGCTGCATAGTAAACGTAGCTTCTCTGCCCAATGGTTAGAGAGTGTTTTGGTAGGGAAATATTCTTAAACCTAGTATTTCTTGGCTTGCTTAAGAATTCACTTTTAAGTTCTTGGTACTGGCGTGTTATGGCTTTAGCAACAAACACTTGTTTTATATCCAATGGTTTATTTGAATCTTGGTCGTTGATTTCAATGATATTGAATAGCCTTTTTTGGAGTCTTGCTAACTGGTCCAATGCTGTATTGTATAGTCCACCCCAACCGATTATTCCATATACAGCTAAACTATGAAATAGTCCATAGTATATAAGTAATAACTGATTTTTTGTTAAAATTTGTTTTAATCTATAGAAAACATAGACCAAAAACTTTGCCTTTTTCACTATATTTCCAACGTGAGCATCCCATTTCACATTTGAGTCATAAGTAATTCCCAAGTATTTACAGTTTGAGGTTCTCTTTAAACTATTTCCATTTATTACAATATCAATTTCATTCCCTTTAGGCACAGAGTCAGCGTAGTTACCAAAAGCAATATAAGAGGATTTGTTTATGTTAAGAATTATCTTGTTTTTATACAACCAAGAGTATATAGTGTCCAATTTATAAGACATAGCATTTGATAGTTCCTCCCAAGATCTGCTGTTCATTGTTACTGCAGTATCATCAGCATAAGATATAAGCTCTTGATGCAGAACCAAGAAATCATTAATATATAGTAAAAATAGCAAAGGTCCCAAGATGGAGCCCTGTGGAACACCAACATCAACTATTCTTGAATTACTATATTACTGAATTACTAAGAATGAATAAGAATGAATTACTATTCTTGAAATGAACGCACTATATTTTATACGGCACTTAAAGAGTAGTAAATATTTAAAAACTGTAATCTATGACACTTAAAAATATATTGTCAAATATTAGTCTAATAATACACACGAATTACACCTAACAGTTAACAGGATACATATCAAATACATTTTGTTTTCAGAAACTGTCCATTTTGGCCTATGGGGAATTGTGCATTCATTAAACCAAATAAAATGCATACATTAATACAAATAATATCAATAAACGCAGAGAAAATATCTTAAAAATAAACTATACAAAAACAGTAAGAAACGAACGTACAAATTAATACAATAATTCGATTTCGCACCAGAATCCAGGAGGTACATGAGTTGAGCTATTCTATCTATATATATAAAAGCGAAATACCGCTCACTCATCACGATTTCTCAAAAACTACGGAACAGATTGAAATGAAATTTGGTATGTAGCTTCCTCTAGGGCCATAGGCGCTAGCTAAGAAAGGGTTTAAAAAAATTCGAAATTTTAGGGGGAGGTTTGGGGGTATCAAAGTTATTAAATCACGATTTCTTCAAAACTACCGAACGGATTGGAATGAAATTTGGTATGTAGCTTCCTCTAGGGCCATAGGTGTTCACTAAGTAATGGTGTGAAAAATGTCGAAATTTTAGGAGGGGTTTGGGGGATCAAAGTTACTAAAATCATAATTTCAGATCTTGTATTATTATAATGGTCGTTTTATTATTTAAGATCTATATATATATAGGCCTAAGCCAAATACCACTCACTGACTGAACACTTAAAAAGAATACAATTACGTTAAAAAGACTGAAAATACCAACCACCACGGGCAACGCCGTACGGGTCAGCTAGTATTCTATATATATCACTATAGTCTATATTAAACACCAGTAATTTTATTTTTCTAATAGTTTCTCAGGTCATCTCGAACGTTGATACACCAAAGTAAACAATGTTTAAATTTGTTTAACGTTAGTTAGCTGTTTTTAGTAACTGAATATTAATGGATCGAGTACCGCTAGTTTAATTGTTAAGCCAGCATTAATTAATGTTGTTCGAAACTGATATTTTCAGTTTTAGTTTGCAATTAATTGCTTTAATTATTTTCGTTAAAATTCAGATTAGGGTTAAACGCTCAATGGGTAAACGCAAACAAATAAGCTTTTCATCTGAATAACAGAGCACGTCTGCTGCATTTAATTGAATTCGGTTTTGTGAAGGTTCTCATTTAGTTTGTACAAACAAGTTTAAATATAGTTTGTAATGTTTACGCGAGATAAACACGGTTTTGGTAGTTAGTGAATGCACTATTGCGGCTTTCATATTTTCCTTGTTGATTTTCTCTTCGTTAAAATACTGAATTTGCTAATAACTCTGGCACTGTAATGAGTTCAGTGCAAGTGTAAAAACTGTTACAAATTTTAGACTTATTACATTCAATTAATAATTACTGTTAACAACTACTATATATTATGCCCAACTAGTAAGACCTGTCGTTTTCACAATTACACAAATGCCCCGAACGTCCAGCACGTTCTACGTATCAGATTTTGCAATACTTTCATTTCCTGTTGGTATAAAAATAGATTAAATTTACATTACTATCAGTACAGAAATCCCTTACCGGAAGTGAAATTACGGAACTAACTTAATCTCGTTTCTATTCCAGTCACGTCCTTCAGTCGAACAATGCGATCAGAAATTGCTTCAAATTGTTTAAGAACTACTTCTGCAATAATTTAATAATTTAGTTTTGAAATATCAAGTTCTGGAGTAATATACTGTTGTGAATTCTTTTCGCTCCGTCAACTTCTTGAATATACTGTATACTTGTATTATACTTGAATATACTGTATTCACAAAACGATTTCAGATCCGAATTCTCTGGCTTAAGCACGCTTAGTGAGTTTAGTCCAAAACAATCTGTTTCCATTTATGCTTTCGTATAAGTTCTTTGCTATGAGCCAGTACGTGCTAAAACCAAGTATACGGCTAGTTTTGTTACTTATAAGTCCAATACCAACGTAAACATTTTAAATAAGGTTTTCAGGTCTATAAGAAAAAATTTACCTAACATATTGGATGTGAAATAGTTGTCTATAGTGCACAACTAATGGAGAAAGTGGGCTTTTAGAGTATGAATCGTGTTTGAAACGCGAATCGCAAGACGAGTGCTTTAAATAAATAGATAGATATTGACTTTATTTTTTGGGGCGAGGTTAGGACTGTTTAGTCCTCTCTTCCACCTAACCCCAATACAAAATTACAAACATAATATACAAAATTACAAACATATACAAAATTAAATTCTTAAAAATAAATAGTACTTTAACAGACAACAAATAATAATAAATGTACCTTATGCAATTTATAAAAACATTAACAGCAATTAATACAAACAGGTTAATACGCATTACAATCATAATTAAACATTCATACACATTCATACAACTGAACAATAAACGCTTCTAATGTACGCCTCAAAACTGGGATGCATCATCCACTCTGAACAATAAATATGACATCAATAGCTTTGAAAACTGGACACGGCCTTCAGCAGACTTAATTGAATCCGGTAGCGAATTCCGCAGACGGCAAACGGACACAGTAAATGATTTATTATATTTCATAGTCCGGTACAAAGGTATAGCAAGAGTAGTGTCACATCTTCTAGTCCTCTTTGCACTTATGTTAGAGATATAGACAAACTTTTCTGCCAGGTAAGTCGGCACTCCAGTTTGTAGAATGGAATGTAACATCATCAGAGTATGATATGTCCGTAGTTCATTAAATTTTAAGATGTTGAGAGTTTTATAATAAAGAGAAACATGAGCATCGCGATTTAAATAAAAAATAAAACATATACAGTAATTCTGTGCCCGCTGCAATCTGTTAGCCAACACAACGGACATGTCACCGACTACGGTGTTACAGGAAGTAAAATATGGAAATATAAGAGATTTTACAAGGAGCACTCTGACGTGAACGGCAAGAGATCTTGCATTTTCTTTAAATCGATAAATACTGAGAAGACACTTTCACACGAGTTTTTAACGCTATTTTTCACGACACTACGCAATAAAACTAATTAAAATGTAGTTATAAAAAAAAAAAAAACATAAACAAGATCTTATACTTTTTGAAACTTTTAATAAAAAACAGAAACGATATTACGTTAAACAGCTTACAAGCATATTTCAATCAAAACAATATTATATCAAACATTCGGTAAAAATTCGTGAAATACCTGTGATACTTTATTCCATTTAAAAGACTAGGGTAAAGCGTCCATTATGACAGTCAAACAGAAACGACGGAACGTTTCGACAAAATTAGTAAACACTTGGCATTATTTGTTTATCGTTGCTTAGCAAAGTGCGTCCAGCTGTAAATCGTCGCATGGAGAAACTATCACTGTTGATTGATGATCCTTTCTTCATTGTTTTGATGATACTATCTCCTTTAGCAGTTGTAATGACAAACTTCCACAGATAGTATTCATGGTAAAGCAGATGATATAGTGGTAGTATCGTGAAAAGTGTGTGACCTCTTATGCGAAAATAATTAAGGTAAAAATTTACTTTAACTTGTCAATCGATGTCTAAGGGAATTTGATATAATATGAAAGAGCACACCTAACTGATTGTAAAAACAACAAAAATTTTCCCGGGAAATAATATTTGTAGGAGGTATGAAAGAAATAAAAGTTGAAATCCTATAGGTTAAGTTTCGACTTTTCCGCAATATTTCACGTAATTATAACAAAATAAATCACTTCACATACACCAAACAAGTAAGAAGTAAATAAATTAACTTTATTAACCCCAAAAGTATCCACAAAGCAAGAAAATTTGAAAATAATGTAACAAAACGTAAATTACGAAAACAATAACATCGAACAATAGAAACTACAGTATAACTGCGTACTTAAAATGAATTTCATGAACGTTGCCAAATGAAACAATAGGTTATTGTACTGAATAAGGTGTGTATAAATCTGTATTTGAAACCTGTGCACTACCATTGACTAATGCTTATATAGTCAATGGTACTACTAAACAGCTAACCTATACTATTTAGTCACAGTATGTTGCCGATAACAGTATGATTATAATATTTCGACATTATTATCGCATTATATAATTAGAATTAAAAAAAAACCTGAAGGTACTACCCTATACTATTTAGTCACAGTATGTTTACTTAGTTGAGTTGCCTAAACTGTTCGTTTCTACACAAAAAAGAACAAGAACAATCTGGCAACGCTGGGAGAACGGTGAGAAAACATGTCGGCACTTTACAATGTAAATTTCCATAACGAACTTTTGATTTGAAAGTTTTTAATGATGTATGTGTTGAAGATGGTTAAATATTGGTTTCCCGGCATCAGTGAAGTGTATAAATACAATATTTATTAAGAAAAAAGTTCAGGTTTGTGTATTTATAGTAGTTTTGATTGACAAGTTAAAGTAAACAAATACCATAATTAAAATGCAAACGTGTTTCACTTTAATAAATATAACTTTTATTAATGTTTTAAGTTTCACGTATCATGCTCCCATACCAACTGCATGAATTATTTATGATTTAATTTAAGGGTAGTTATTTCATTTCATCATTATACTCAAATAATCAAAATATAAGTGACTTTACTTTCTTGTATTAATATCATCTACGAATAATATGTAAACAATTTCAGTTATCCAGCTTGTAGGAAATTAGTGGAATTTATATTTTTATTGTAAGGGGGTAGCTACCTCGTTTATCCCCTTAAACAGTATTGGCCAAAATTCGATAGGTAAATGTTTTCGTTGTTATGTTTATAAAATAAATGTTCCAAATTTCCGCTCTCGGCCTCAAGTGAAGTAAATAAATGAGTTTAATCTTTTAGCTGTTGGTATTCTAGTTTTCATCCATTAAAAGCAAAAATAGCGAACAACCAGAGTTATAATTTGTTTATTTAAGACATAAGAAACAAGTGTGTCAAATATAAGTTCCTTATTTCCATGGGAATATAAGGTGTATTGTTTTAGAGTAGTAACCCCATCTTAACCCTTTGAATAAAAGTAATCAAAATATCTGTTCCTCTTATGATTTTGCCATATTTTGTATCGATTCGTCAAACTGTCTCGAATACACACACAAACTGAGTCCTAGGAATACCGACATACTTTTTTATTTTTGATGCAGGGTACTTCGAAACTCTGTGCACAAAGTTCAGGCCACTGTTTCTTTATCGTTTTGTTCCGACTATAACATTTGACAAATAAAATGTACGTAAACACATTTTTAGTGAAGAAAATTAACAGTAGCAGGAGTTTAGTGTTCTTTTTACAAAAAAAAAAAAAAATTGCTAACATACTAACAGCATGTTTAGAGAAAACTGTATTTTTGTGCAACAGATAGTCGTCATTCAGTAACTCAAAATCAGCAGAAAACGTTTAACGAAGTCGTCATACATAAAGTAATTTAATTCAAGTCAGTGGATATTTGAAACCAACTCAAGCGCCGTTACTGCCCACGTCACGTTTAAGGGTGAACACTGCAAACAATGAGAGAATCCAATT
Source organism: Philaenus spumarius (assembly GCA_018207615.1). Taxonomy (NCBI): domain Eukaryota; kingdom Metazoa; phylum Arthropoda; class Insecta; order Hemiptera; family Aphrophoridae; genus Philaenus; species Philaenus spumarius. The sequence continues at coordinate 51,323 of JAGFPH010005965.1, forward strand.
AAGCTGTAGGACTGAAGCTGTTTATGAGATTGTTAAACTAAATTTATATTTCATCCCATACACAGTATATTTTATTTGTATAACTTTAGTTTAGTATTAATATTATTACATGTTATGTTATTTTTGCTGTTGTTTTTTTATTTTTTTTATCCAAATTTCGTCATAAAATGTTGCATAGAGCTTTAACAAAGTAAAGAATGCAAAACGAATTTTCCAACTATCAATAGTTTTCAAAATGTCTAAAAATGTTTGATGTTGAATATCTCGGAAAATAATAACATTCAAAAAATATATGTTTTTTTTATGTTTTTTTTTATTTTATTATTTTTTTTTTAATCGAAATTACAGCATAAAATTTTGAATAGAGCTTTAACAAAGTAAAGAATGCAAAACAAAATTTCCAACTATCAATGGTTTTCAAAATGTCTAAAAATGTTTGATGTTGAATATCTCGGAAAATAATAACTTTCAAGAAAATATGTTTGTACTTGTTGCGAACAAAAATCTGAAAAACAAATCTGTTCTTTGGTTGGTAAACTATTTTAAACTATAGTCACTTTTAATATGGTTGTTTTAAAACGTACTATCATTACATTCTTTTTATTCTGGCGTACATGATATGAAACGTATTCTTGTTGATGAAACTTTCATTTTTACTATTTCAACACGCACTATTCAACTATCACTATTTGTTTCTTATTTAAGAGTTCTTTGTAGAAGAATGTTAGTTACACATGTAAGTAATTAATGAGCCATCACAAAAAATACAAATTGTACTCGGGCTTATGAGTGGTAGAAAAATTCTCGTTTAGCTAATAATAATAATAATAACTGATTTTGGGGATTTTTTGGCCATAAAGGGGGTTGTTTTTCAAAAATTTTCAAAACATTTTTTTGTGCATCTATAAAGACCTAATTGACGTGTAAGGTCGTGTAAGTAAACCAAATAATGTAAGAATAAGCTAGTATATTCATATATATATATATTTTTTTTTAGATAACTACATAAACAAGTTAAATTCTAGTGTGAAAATCTCATAAACATTACTTCCGGTCAAAAGCGTGCTTCTGGTTGTTGGATTTTCTGGCAATCAAACTCATCTCCGAGGCACTAATTTACAAAAATAAAGTGTATTCCAAATTTGAAAAAAAATTGACGTAAATTGCGACTGTTAGTGTGCGAACACATAATTATGTAAATATTATTATGATAGGTGCTCATTAACCACTGCCGACCTTAGGTCTTACCAAAAATTACTGCAATATAGCTCATCTTTTCTATGAAAATTTTCTAAAATATAAGTTCAGATCTACCAATTAAATTCCAAATTACTTCAGCTTGTGATTAAATAATAGCGAAAGTAAATTTCACACCGTCGCGTCGCTTCGGATCACACGGACACGCCTCCTGATTATTTGTATAAGTAGACAAATTCTCTTATGTCTTACAAATTGCTGCATCTCCGGTTGATCATTAACGCCTTGATGATACTAAACAAATTTCCAGGTGTTGTAAACTACAGAAGGCAGTAATTGTGAAGAAGCTATTATGAACGTTTAGTCTTAACGAGGAGAGACTTTACACAAAATAATTGCTTTTAGTCGTGCCCTTTTAATCTTTACAGAAACTGGAGGCCTCCTTCTCATTAATTAATTAGGTGATTAAATACATCTGTGTACTGGGACAAAAACGTTTTATACTTTTGCGAGTAAATATTGTAACAATAACTAAATTATTATGTTAGAAAAATATTAAACATTTGTTTAGATTTGTCTTCATTTATTTGCAACTATACTTATTTTTACTATTAGAATTTCCAGTGTTGAATTTAAGGACTGTTCCCAATTGTGTGCAAAAAATAAATAATTTAAACCCCCCTAGTTAATAAAAGATTAAATTACCCTAGATTACTAACCATATTTTTCATCGTTTACCATTAGTAAATTTGTTGACTACTGTATTTGTTATTATTTTGTATACCAATAAATATAACAGTGCAATGCCTATATAATTTATTTACTCTCTACTGATATTTTTGTGCAAAAGAAATTGTATGTACATCTTTTAAACATTTATTTGTATACAGTATTACATTACAAGAAAGCAATTTTGATAATTACAACGGATAATACATCATATAGTAATTTTCCTATATTATTACAACTATTAGTGGATTGTAACCTTATGGCTACTTACAGTTTAACAATACACAATGATTACACTTTATAAGGTTTTGGTTCACTGTAGTTATTATTATGGCCGGAAATTTTAGGTACTTTAAAATCGTAAACATTGGAGAGGCTTACCGACAGTATATTTTACTTACGTGTATTGTAGACAATACCTTTTTGGAAAATAATTAAATATACACTAAACTAACTTGACCGTAGCTGAATCGCATTAATGAAATATGAATCGGAACGTATGTAAATGTATTTAGTTATTTCTTATTGAGTTTAAAAAGTCAGAATATAAAGTATTAAATTGGGTTTCAAATAAAAATTACCAAATGCTATGAGTGAAAATACATGTATGTCTTAAATATTAACAAAAGGTAATGTTTGTAGTAAATACCAACCTACAAAAACCAAATAAATTACATACTTTACATGCAAATCTAACGTGATAATGATACATAATAAGACTTTATAGTTTCAATAGAATATAACAAGACTTGTAAAAAATCGGGCCATTGAGAAACAAATGATTTAATATCGCATGTTATTAACACCTTTAGTAATTGTCACATTAATTACTAAAACGTACTTTAAATTATTTAATGAAAGTTTTAATACTCCACTTAAGTTTGTTAAGATCTTTTTAAACTAAAATAACTTTTATTTTATATTTTCATTTTAAAATTTGTAAACTGGGAAAC
>JAGFPH010005965.1:59201-85813 GCA_018207615.1 Philaenus spumarius
CATCTGTTCACACACTTGACTCAACTAACTTAAAGATATTATTGGATGGTAAAAGGTTAAATGATTGAAACAATAAAATAATTTTAATATTTATTTCATTTCCTGATATATACATTTAGAACATAACTATACAATAATAAAGTTCAAAATAAAATAACAAGTTATAAAATAAGTAATTCTCAGTGAATTATATTTATATTAAATGAGACTTACTTTTGACCAGACCTGCTTTTTCGATAATTTTTTTAAATTATCTAACACAGAAAGTTCTATTTCTATTAACAAATGTGTGCTTTCAGATTTACATGATTTATTTTCACAAAGGTTATTGAAATTTAATTCCAAACCATCTTCCAAATCAGAAGCACAAGATGAATCATCAAATGATTCTTTTCTTTTACGTTTATTGTTTGTTTTACCTTCTTTCTTTTTTAGCAGATCAGTGAGTAATTTTATAAATGAATTACATGCGCCTACAGTATATGTTATTGTTTTAATGTGTGATGAATCTAAATAAGTCTGCAGTAATGCTAGTAAATCGTTGAATTGAAATTTATACATTTTATTTTTTTCTAATTTTATTTGCGAAGGTTCTTCGTCAATTAATTTTTCTTTAATACAATTAAATAAAGTGCAATACACATTAAATATATTAGAAATCTCTTTGTCTTCTTCTTTTTCTAAATATTGTTTGATAGGAGTAATTGTCGACTCCCAAGTAACAAAACTATCTATTCCTATAATGATTATTGTTTCTAAAAGCCAACTAATGGTTAATCTATTTCCGATGACATTCCTACGATATTCTTGGTTGATGGACTCCATATCTAAAAAAAAAAATAAAACAACTAATTAACTCTTGACAGATGATAATTTTTTTTTCACAAATTACAATTCTGTTCTCAAATATCTTTATATGAATGGTTGAAAATTAATATGATACCCAACTAAAACGTAAATATTTTTCAGGAATATAAGTATTTTCTGTCAGAATTCTGTTTCCTTTATTTACTCAAATATCTTTATCTGAATGGTTGAAGATTAATATGATACTCAACTAGATCGTTAATATTTTTAAAAAACATAACCATTTTCTACCAGTTATAAATAACAAAAGATAGTATTTATTTTTCTGAAAAAAACTTTAAACTGTTATTGATATTATAAAGTGATTTACAAGTTTAAATTCATTAAGTAAATTTGTCTTACCTCGTGATTTGGAGAAGTCCTTTGAAAAATATCGTTAATTTCTTTACAGACTTGCGTCAATAATATCTATGTACTGTTCACTTTCCTCTTGCGTGTTGTTTTTTCCAATCTATACTTAGACAAAGTCACTGAACATGAACGTTGTGACCATAATATTTTATTGTTGTTAAAGTTATTTAAATCTTTTGAATTTAATAAAAATTGTCTATTAATCCACTCGTAGTTCGCTAACTGAAATGCTCCAACGTTTGTACACTCTAAACCCATAACAAAACTAAACATAGCATGTGTTTTGAATTATTATCGTAAACTCGGTTTAACCTTCACAAAGGCAAAAGTCATTTCAATAAGCAGCAAAGTGCATCTTTTTATCAATCACTCTCAACTATTTGTATTAATATAAATCGTTAAATTCCAAGAATTAACTCACTGCTAACGTCAATCAAATGATCCGTATATTTTTATCAAACATGCATTAATCACCCGTAATTTTTTCTTAACGAACCGTAACTATTTGCGACAGTATTAAACCTGAGGATAAATTCCTAAAAACTCAAAGTATCAATTCTTTTCTGTATGAAAACGTTAATATATTATTAAAGTCTTCAGTGTTCTAAGAGACGTTGTAAAGATTATGGCTGATAAGCGTCGTAGAGTTCATTTTCGAGACGATTTAAATACTGTTAATTACGTCAGTACTGATTCCGAATATAAGGAGGCGAGAAGCGGTATGTGTTGGTTAATATTAGCAGCGGATCGTGCAAGAGAAAAACGTTTATCTAGTGATTTTAGTAAGCAAGTAGAAATAAACAACAAAAAGGACGTTTTAACACTGCAAGCACCACCCCAAAAATAGATGGCGTGTTCTGGTAGAGATGTTACTGGCTGTTGGAGTGATACTGTTTCTAATTGTACAAAAAAGGATTTAGTAAAGTCTGGTTTTTACCATACAAAACCATTTAAAAATATTGTATGCTGTGGTTGCGGTTGGGAGTCTGGAACAACGAAATTAACAATTAAACACATCAATTTTCTGCATAAAATTTCAAACCCAAATTGTAAACAAAGCAAGAATATTCCTGCAAATTTAATCGAGTATGGAGAGTGTAAAAAAATCGTTGTTGACACTGAAAATCTTATGAGAGAAACGTTTCTTTCTTGGCCTAAACAATATCCTAATATTGATGAAATGGTTAACGCCGGTTTTTATTATACTGGAGAGGGAGATGCTGCCAGATGTATTGAATGCGGAGTTACAGTTGATCGGTGGGAGGAAGATGATTCTCCAAAATGGGAGCACAGAAGATGGGCATCACATTGTAAGATAGTCGAAAATTATTAATGTAAAAATGAATGTAAAAACATTGTAAATCATATACATTATAATAATTTTTTTTGTGAAAATAAAAATAACTTTCAAGACATACTGTATTTACTTACCAAAATATACCATTTTATACGTTAACGTTTAGTGTGTTAGAGAACTCTTTAGTTCAAGTTTAATCAAAATCGAATCAATTGTTATTGATATATTTTGCCTCTCCTTGGAAGAAATTTTGTGATCATAACACTTATCATTTGTGAATTTTAAAAACATATAAGTAATTATGAAACAGATACGTTAAGACACACTAGATTGCATTGCTATCGTTTTATGTTGAACGAGTTGTTTTGTATACATTATAACACTTTATATGAAAATGATTACATTTTTTAAACATACTGTGTCAATTTTAAATATTGTAGACACCACCATTATTATGTGTTTACGTTACTTAGAAGCACTAGATTGCGTTGCTATCGTTTTATATTGAACGAGAAACTTTTGAAACTTACTGTGTCAATTTTAAATATTAAAGACGTCTCCATTAACATGTGTTTACGTTACTTTTAGACACACTAGATTGCGTTGCTCTTGTTTTAAATTGAGCGAGTGGTTTTATATAAAAAATATACATCATAACACTTTTGTAAATGTAATTAAACTTTTGAATCATACTGTTTAAGACAATGTTAATATTATATCGTAGACACCGCCATTAGCATGTGTTTATGATAAGTTTAGACGCGCTAGATTGCGTTGCTCTCGTTTTATATTGAACGAGTTGTTTTATATAAAATTAATTTTATATTAAAATACATAATAACACTTTATATGAAAATGTAATTAACCTTTTGAAACATACTGTGTCAATTTTAAATATTTTTGACATCGTCAGTAACATATGTTGACGTTACTAGATTGCGTTACTCTCGTTTTATATTGAACGAGTTGTTTTATATAAAATTAATTTTATATAAAAACATATACATTATAACCCTTTATATGAAAATGAATTAAACTTTTGAAACATACTGTATCAATTTCTTCTATTAACGTCAATCAAATGATTCATACGTTTTTACTAATGACATGTATATTTTTACCAACTATGTGTTAACATAAACCTTGGGTAAGCAACTAAGCGTTAATTTTTTTTTTAATCACAGGTAACATTTTCTTAACGAACCAGAACTATTGACATCAACATATACGATTCTTAGAAATCGATAAATTAAAAGAATCTGTTTGCTATTAACGTCAATCAAGTGATCCATAACTTTTTATTAAAGACCCGTTTATTTTCATCAGCCATGCGTATCTTTTTATCAATCACCCTTAACATATTCTTAACGAACCAGAACCATTTACGTCAACATATACGATTCTTAGAAATCATAAATTCCAAGAATCTGTTCGATACTAACGTCAACCAAGTGATCCATAACTTTTTATTAACGGTCCGTATATTTTCCTAACGATCTGTAACTATTTACGACGGTATAATCATAAACACAATGCGATCACGCGATCGACATGAGGTGATCACGTGTACATTATATTAGAACGTCATATAAAAAATATCCACACTTAATATATGAAAACATAATTAAACATTCGAAACAAACTCTACTTAACATTTTGAAATTTTGAACGCTGTCATTAACATCTGTTTACAATATAACGCTATTCTGTACTCTTACTTAACGCTGTCGTTAACAGTACTAGGAAACTATTTAGTTCAAGTTCGATCAAAATCAACTGTTCTTGAGTTATCGATTTTTTTAAATATTTTGCTCCTTATAGTTTTTTGGTTATGCAACCCATATAACACGAATGTTTAGAGCTTGTGTTAGGAAAATCTTTAGTTTAAGTTCGATCAAAATCGGATCAACTGTTCTTGAGTTATCGAATTTTAAAATATTTTGCTCCTTCATTTTTTCGGTTATGAAACCCATATAACACGAATGTTTAGAGCTTGTGTTAGGAAAATCTTTAGTTTAAGTTCGATCAAAATCGGATCAACTGTTCTTGAATTATCGAATTTTAAAATATTTTGCCCCTTCTTTTTTTCGGTTATGCAACCCATATAACACGAATGTTTAGAGCTTGTGTTAGGAAACTCTTTAGTTTAATTTCGGTCAAAATCGGATAAACAGAGATATTGAATTTTAAAATATTTTGCCCCTTCATTTTTTCGGTTATGCAACCCGCACAACATGTGGTCAACATACCTTGGGTGAAGTTTGGTGGTCATAGGACTTACCGTTTGTGAATTTTACCATAACTTTTTATTAACGATCCGTATATTTTTACCAACCATGCATATGCAAATGTAATTAACACAATGTTAACATTATATTCCAACGAAGCGTAACTTTTTATCAATCGCCCGTAACATTTCCTTAACGAACCAGAACTATTTACATAAACGTGATCCATTTTATTAAAGGCCCGTATATTTTTACCAACGGATCGTACATTTTAACGATTCATTGCGTTGCTCTCGTTTTATATTTAACGAGTTGTTTTATATACATTATAACACTTTATATGAAAATGTAATTAAACTTGTTGTGTACACAGTCATTAACATGTCTTTACGTTATACTTAGACGCCCTAGATTTCGTTGCTCTCGTTTTATATTGAACGAGTTGTTTTATATACATTAAACTTTTGAAACATACTGTGTTAACATTTTCTTAAAGAACCAGAACTATTGGCGTCAACACGTATACGATTCTTAGAAATCGATAGATTCCAAGAATCTATTCGATTCTGACGTCAATCGAACGAACCGTAACTTTTTATCGACGACCCGTATATATTACGATTACACGCTCGATCGACCGTAAAAACAATTAGTCACGCTCAATTTGTTATCGCGTCACGGTCAATTTATTATCTGGTGACCTTTGGTCAAGGGTCACGTGACCTTAAACAATTAGTCACGCTCAATTTGTTATCGCGTCACGGTCAATTAGTCACGGGCAATTTGTTATCTTGACCTTTGGGGGCAAGGGTCAGGTGACCTGGGGTCAAAAGGTCAGATTTGGCTCAGAACTCTTGTTTCTACACTACTCCAGTAGATGGCAGTAGCGGATTTATTAACCGTTAAATCACAGATAAAAGAAACTATTACAGATATCTGACTGAGTGTTCGGAAGCGTTGCGCTTGCTCGACGTAGTGCCGACGCCTTCATCCAGACCGCGCTGGCTTACACGGACACCGGACACGCTAGGTTAAGGGGTAGATCTGGGGGGAAGAGTGGAGGGGCACACTTCACTCATACGTCACTACTACACTCACCCTCTCTCTGTTACAGACAGACTGCTTCTAACCAAATCTTTTGACCTTGATCAGAGTAGTGTCAATATTTCTTTCCTTATTGCTTGGTGCTTATTCTGCTTAGGTTCTTAAAACCTGTACATAATTTATTTTAGTAATGAAATGTTTTTATTCGTTTACTACAATTATGTACTATATTATACTGCATTATTAATGTTATGATCTAGAGTAAAACTTATAATAAATTGCAATCATTATTACTGTGAACTGTGTTATCTAATTTGAAATTCATAAAGACATTTTTTTTACATTTCACCAATAGCAATTAATTTCTTCGCACAGTATATTGTATTAGTATAAATAACGTTATTCCATTGACTTTTAAATGTAAAAAATTATACCACAAATTGGGAAAAGTACTGATTTGCACCAATTTTAAATATTATCTCTTTTTAAAATTAAAAATGCTGACAAAGTATTTTATTTGTTTTATTTTTTAATCGTTAATAAAACTTAGTTCCAGGATTCAAAATATTTGCATATACATTTTTTATTAGTTAACATGTTTTATGTAAGTCTATTTTATAGAATCCAATTTGCATGTTCATATACAAAACTATTACGAAAACTTTTATAACTACTCGAGAAACAAAAATTTGTATTATTTACAAAGTAATTGCATTATTTTAAATTAAATAAATTTACAAACAATCCGGTACATGGACCGAGTTTAAAAATACATTTCTACCATGTTAGGCTACATGTCAGAATCTAGAATAACCTAAAATTTTAATATTTCAAATCGTAATGTACATAATAATTGAGATTTCCTTTAGGCAAACATACGGAGTCATTTTATAATACTTGTTACATTATGTTCAAATGCAAAAATATTACGAAAACTTCTATAACTACTTGAGAAAGAAATATTTATATTATTTACAAAGTAATTACATTATTTTAAAATTAATAAATTTACAAACAATCCGGTACATGGACCAAGTTTAAAAATAAATTTCTAACATGTTAAAGTTCAGAATAATCTAAAGTTGTAATATTTTAAGTTGATATTTCCTTTCCGAATACAACTCGTGCGGTTTTTAATCGTGAACACTATGTTTAAAGTATGTTGAAGTTCTGTTGAAAGTATGGATCGTGAACAAATCATATGCATCATCGACATTAAAAATTATAAACGGCCGCCATTTTGAAAACATTTAATATAATGTTCTAATTTTTCGTACAGTGACAAAATGTTACGCAACAAATAGATATACAAAGATATAGTTTGATATAGATATAGTTTGAGCACAATATATTTTCTACTTCTAGAAATATTAAGTACTAGTAAATGCCCGTGAAAAATCACAGGCGGATTAATTAGATACACATCAGAAATACATCATTTATACAAAATATTATTTAAACATCACTTTATCTAGGCCTATGTAACTATGCAGACGGGGATTTTTAACTCGGTAAATGTGTACATGTGTTTTATAAGGACTATAAAACTGTAGGAATATTTGTTAAGATTTTGTGTTTATGTATATATATATTGTGTTTTTGTTTCTATATATATAAAAGCCAAATCCACTAACTCACTGATCACGATTTCTCAAAAACTACTCAACGAATCGAAACGAAATTTGGTATGTTGCTTCATTTATTGCCATAGGTGCTCACTAAGAAAGGTTTTAAAAATTCTATATTTTAGGTGGGGTTTTGGGGGGGTCAAAGTTACTAAATCACGATTTATCTAAAACTACTGAACGGATTGAAATGAAATTTGGTATGCAGCTTTCTCTAGGGCCCTAGGTGCTCGCTAAGGAACGGTTTCAAAGAATTATAAATTTTAGGGGGGTTTGGGGTCAAAGTTACCAAAAAAACCACCGAACGGATTTAAATGAGTTTATTATGTAGCTTCCTCTAGGGCCCTAGGTGCTCGCTAAGAAAGGGTTTCAAAAATTCGAAATTTTAGGGGAGGTTTGGGGGGGGGTCAAAGTTACTAAAAATTCCCATAAGGAATACATAGTGTAATTTATATTTATTGATATAATATATGTTTTGTTAAATTTAACTTTAATGTGTCTATCCGTGCAAAGCCGGATTGGGCCAGCTAATCTATCTATATATTTCTTTTTTATATGAAAGCGAAATACCACTGACTGACTGACGCATCACTATATCTCAAAAACCATATCACTTAGGAACGTGAAATTTGGTTCAAATATTGTTCATAGGCGTTAGAGGCGCACTAAGAAAGGGGTTTTAAACATTTGGCCTCTAAGGGTTGAAACCATCCCTAAAACCAAAAATATTGTTTGTTGTATATCTCAAAAACCATATCACCTATAGGAACGTGAAATTTAGCACAATTATTGCTCATAGGATTAGCAATAAGTAAGGATTTTAAAATATTTGACCTTAACGGGTTGAAATCACCCCTAAAGCCGTAAATATTGTTTGATATACTTTCCTTAAAGTTAGAAATCTGAAAGTTTGTACATTTATTTCTTATAAGATACATATAAAAAATAATCAACATTTAAATTGTATCACGTTCTGCTATGTGGTGAAAATGTACAACAACCCCTAAAACTATAATATTAATTGAATACCGACTAGGAACGTGACATTTTTTACACATGTTCCTCATAGAACTTCTTAGAGGTGCACTAAGAAAGTAATTTAAAATATTTGGGATTTTAGGGTTTAAACAACCCCAAAAACAATAAATAATATTTGTTATACTTTTCTTAAAGCTAGGAAGCTTAAATTTTGTACATTTATTTCTTAAAAACACATATAAAAGTTAAACCAGTTTTACATTTTGTTAGGTGCTGCTAAGGGGTGTAAATGTGAGAACAACCCCTAAAAACAATAAATATACATTTTTATATTTTCCTTAAAGTTAGAGAGGTGATTTGGTTATTGCTAAAATACATGTCGCATGACTAGCTTCTCATTAAAACGTTAAGTCGACTCCTACATCTTAGAAAATTAAAAAAAAAAATTACGAAATCGATATGGAAGCAATTTTTTAATCAAGCACTTTGAAATAAACATTTATTTGTCTCTTGAAATTTTTTCTAAAAGCTATTTCTTTTCGATATATTAGCAACTTTATGTCGATTTATTTCAACGCGTTTAGTGCCGACATTTTGTTTTGGGTTGGCCGATTTTTATTTTCTTTATGTCATTTTCCTAGTATTAAATAAATATACCTTTAAAATGAGGTATCACAAATTCTATATGCAAGTAAAAGTGTAATCTATCAAGCAAATTAATCAAATTAAATCAATGTAAAGCGTTACAAATCGTTTTAAACTGTTGTGAAATGAAACCAAAGTAAATAAATAAACATAAGTTACTTAGTCAAATCAATGTGTTAAATCAGGTAAGTATTCGCACGGTCCTTCTAGTATTACAGATAACCACCGCTGCGCGCTGTCACGTGAACTGGAATACTGAATTAGCATAAATACTTCAAAGCTGATATCAAAGAGCAAAGACGGTGTTCACGCTGCAGCCCAATAAATAATATTGAACGCTTGTGAATATTGCATCATCCTAGTGCTTTTCCAAGCCTTTCCTAGTGCTTTATGTTGACCTTAAAAATGTATTTATTGATGTTGTATTACGTAGTCGCATGGAATGTAAAAGAGTCGTTGAAAACTAAACAATATTATTTAGAATACGTATTGATTATGCGTTCTTTATTCTAAGGAGTCAAAAAGAATTTTGAAATTTTTTATTTATTAGGAAATTTAAACAAACTTTACAGCTTCTCAATTTGTTGCTTTCAGACGCTTGAGGTATAGTATACATTGAAGTTGTTTAATATATAATATATTAGCTGACCCGTACGGCGTTGCCCGTGGTGGTTGGTATTTTCAGTCTTTTTAACGTAATTGTATTCTTTTTAAGTGTTCAGTCAGTGAGTGGTATTTGTCTTTTATATATATAGATCTTAAATAATAAAGGCACTACTGTCATAATAATAAAAGATCTGAAATTATGATTTTAGTAACTTTGATCCCCCAAACCCTTCCTAAAATTTCGAAATTTTGCATACCCTTTCTTAGCGAGCAACGTTGGCCCTAGAGGAAGCTACATACCTAATTGCATTCCAATCCGTTCGGTAGTTTTGAAGAAATAGTGATTTAATAACCTCGATCCCCACCAATCCACCCCTAAAATTTCGAATTTTTTAAAACCGTTACTTAGCGAGCGCCTATGGCCCTAGAGGAAGCTACATACCAAATTTCATTCCAATCCCTTCGGTAGTTTTGAAGAAATCGTTTTTTAACAAATTTGATCCCCCCAAACTCCCTTAAATTTTCGAATTTTTTCAAACCCTTTCTTAGTAAGCACCTATGGCCCTAGAGGAAGCTACATACCAAATTTAATTTCAATCCGTTCTGTAGTTTTTGAGAAATCGTGATGAGTGTGTCAGTGAGTTAGTGAGTGAGTGAGTGGTATTTCGCATTTATATATATAGATATAACCTAGTTAGTTTAACCAATTATAAAAATGTATTAAAACTATATAAATAAATAATTCGAATACAAAGCTGAACTGCTGACGTGAGATAAGTGAATATCAAAAATTAAGTTTATTTGTTTTAGGGGTTCAACCAACTATTTACGACATTATTCTACCCACAGGGGCAGAAAATAGCTGTCAGCATTTACTAAATACATTATTGGAATTTGTGTGCCTTTGTTAGCCTCCAGTGTCCATTCGCTGCTTCTTTCCCCTAGCAACGGAAAACTAGCTTTGCACCTTCATTGGGTCCTCGGAAAAAAAGACCTTTACGTTTTGATAGATTTAGGTGGAAACAGACGGGCTATAAGTCATGTAAAAAAACTAAATGTACAAAATAATTTCATATACTTTTTTTTTAGATAAAATCCGAAAAAGTTTCAATTCTAGTATTAAAAATGTAAAAGAAATTTAACTTCCATTAAAAGAATGCTTCCGTTTGTTTTAATGTTTTGGAAAATTAACTCGTACAAGTGACTTGGATAACCAACGTATGTACCAAATTTGGACTAAAGTGGAAGTAAATGCATCCAATAGATTGCGATCACATAAATACATTTATATATATTGGAAAAGTCAAAGATAATGGTATGTAGGCAGGGTGGTCGTTTGAGCACAAATGAAAAATGGAAATTTGGTAATGTAATAATAGAAATAGTAAACCAGTACAAGTACTTTGGACTTACATTCACACCACAATCATCACTCAATTCACATCTTACAGAGAGAATTACGGTAGCGAAATATGCATTGAATTCTTCATGGAGGAATTTTATGGTTAAAGATAGTATTCCAATCTCAACAAAACAGGCGGTTTTTGATGCAGCATGTAAATCAATATTCACATATGGGTCACAAGTTTGGGGTTATAGACAAAATAATATTATAGATAATTTTCAACGCTTTTCTTTTAAAGAGAATATTTGGCCTACCAAATAATACCCCTAATAGTGTATTATATTTAGAGACAAAGGCAAAATCTTTAAATTTAGAAACTTTAAAAATAAATTTAAAAAATATAATTAGGTGCCCTAGCATGACAGACAATAGATTACCAAAACAACTAGTTAGGCAGGTCATTAAAAGGAATATTTCTTGGGCTAGGTTCTGGTTGGAAATGGGGAAAAAATGCACTACGATTTAGATTTTATAAAGATACAAAAAAATGGACAGAGAAATAAAATATTGAATTAATTATTGGCAAAATTGGAAGAAGAAGCCATGAATTCATGGACCGAGCGGATTTTAAGTTCTGAGGGGTATGATGTATACAATAAACTTGATTATAATCTTGGTGAGGCAGCTTATGTTAATGACAAATACACTCGAGAATTATTAGTTTAATATTCAGAGCAAGGAGTGCCACGCTGCCTCTAAACGCTAGACCAGGCAGGAATGGAATTGAAAGGATGTGCTCTTTATGCAATTCCCGGGAGGAGGAAACCATTATACATTTTATAGGAGAATATTTAATATTAGGAGGCATTCGAGAAAAATAATTTAAATGTAAAGTAATTGATGGTGACATATTGATAAGGATATTGAATGGGGAAAACTGGTTTAATTTAGTAAATTTCTTGAGAAGTGCGCTCAAGTATAGGAAGACATTTATTTATAAGTTTAATTATTAGAACTTCCTCTTTGTTCAGGGTAATAAATCCAACCTGACAGACGACCTACGGGTCATGCTGTAAGTGTGTAACTTTATTTTGGTATGAGTTATTATTTTGGTTAGTTGTGTTGTATTTCTTTTGATTCAATGTTTTGTCTTGTATTTAATGCAATAAACACACTTTATTATTATTATTATTATATACATAATGTTTAATGATAGCTACAAATCTGTTCTAGGGAACATGGTCTGTACTCATTCCCCATTCTCGAACTTAGGTTTCACCATAGGAGTCAGTTGCATAGTGCATATTTCCTATAGAAATTCTATAATAAATAGGAATACATATAGCACTAACTGAACATGGTTGAAATAGTTAATCAGCTGTTTAAATATTTAATTTAATCGTACTCCTCGTTTACAAAATGTTTCGTATGTAACAGAACCGTTTTTTACAATCTCTTAACCTTACATGTTTAGTTTGGTAGTAGCGAACGTGTTTCGGATTCAATATACTTAAAGAAAGTATGAATGGTTTCATAAAAACAATGTTACAAAATTCAATATCAATTTGTCAACATGCCTTAGATGGTTTAAGTATGTGACACTGAAATTGCAACAAATCAAGGTAATATGTTTTACTTCTCCAATAACATTAACTTTCAACCGAAGGGAATTTTTGAATTTAACGAACAAAAACAAGTGCAATGTTTTAAAATAGTACCGACCCAAAATTATACGTAATATATGACGGAACAATCGAGGGTTTGCGTGTTAAGCACGCAGTGGTATTCACTAGTAATTATCTACACCAGCTTGTTTTCGAAGCGAAGTTGTGATGTATTCATTTCTAAGGTAATTACAGAAAGTGATTTGCTGTTTTTGAGACTAAAGAAAGGCAGTGGTTTTAATCAACGCCGCATTCCCTCGGCGTAATGTATCAACCCTTACAGATTAAACCTTGGGCCGAGTATTGTTAAGTAATTCATTTAAAGCATAAATTTAATTAATAAAAAATACCGACAAATGGAAGTCCTGCTTTCTGGTGGCATTTGTTGGAACTAGGTGTAGACCTGATGTTTTACAGAACTGCAATGGTACTGTAAAGTACCTCCAGGCCTCAACTTGTAGATAAAGCCACTGTTACCTTTTGAGACAGTTGAATTGGGTGTTACTTAAAAGTACCGTCGGGCATCAAAGGGTTAATATACTAGTACTTCAAAATTACTAGTTAAATAACGAAATAACACTGCCACAAATATGCGACCATCAGTCTATTTTAATTAAACCAGTCGTCGCACATTAGCGACAGCATTCAGTGGGTAGAAACAAGCCGTCTCATATATGTGACACTAGCCTATGAATACGGAAAATGTATAGTTTATTTAATAAATATTAAGACCAATTTTTAACCAAACTATTAAAATTAGAAATCCAATTGTTGTATGTTATAACCTAATACTTCGCCCAATAATTTGCACTAAACCATGTTTATAATAATAGAGTTAACATCCAGAAAATCGGTACATCAGTTCTTGAACTTTAGCTACAATGGCAGTTTAATAAATATAGAGAAATGATTACAATTGCCTATCTGCCGTTATAGTATATCCAAACAGTAGCACACATTTACAAGAGAAAGCCTGAAGAAAGCTATTACTCTGACTGCCATTGTGAATTACTTTCAGTGTTAAACAATTTCAACTTAATGCTATAATGCAAACTGTACCAGCGAACGTGTTTCCACATTTATCTGACAAGTCATTATAATTTGTAAAAGCTTTTAGTTGTAAAGCACTCTGTGCCTCGTGGATACAACATTATTCGTTTAAAAAGATGTTTTAAACCATTTTTCAATTTAATCAATACGATTTTTTATCGTTTCTCGTTGAACTAAATGAATTTAACAGATTTTAAACGTTTTATTGATAGAAATGTGATAAAAAAATCAAATACCAAATTTTTATTACTCTTTTACTGATAGTTTGTTGAATAGTAAATATTTAATTTCACAATGTTTGTATGATACAATCAAACGTTGAAAGGTATATTCTACACTAGCATAAAGTTAAACACATCTGTAAAATAAATTTGAGTAATCAATTATAATGTTTACGCTCTAATTATTATATTATAATTGGTTTCTGTTACTTTTATAAAACATAGGTATAGCATAAAAACTAACTGCAATATGAGTAACTTCGAAACTTAAGTTGTTTTATATGGATAAAAAAAGTATTACACTACTTATAAACATGTTTTAGTATTAAGTACTTTACTAATTAGTTTATTTTAAATTTGCAGCGAAATATTACGAATGGTTTTGACAGTAGACCAGTTTAAAGAGTATGTTGGGGCGCGCCATATGTTTCTTACGGGAGTCACCGGCCGGAAAGTACTGTGACCATGACGTCACGAATTCAGCGCTCCGGCCTGTAGTAGAGTCGGGCTTGGCCCGGCGCCCGAGCAACGACTCGCGCTTATAGCCTAGGCAGTATTTTGACGCGGCCTAGCGAAAATGGCAAGGCAGTCAAAGGGTTAAATCTATAACACATCTGAAACCCAGACGTAAAATTAGGTAGGTCAGCCTTTTTGAGTTAGGTTTTTTTTCTAATAGAGTATGTTTGTCAATTCCATATCTAACCGCGCGAAAATTACGAAAAGAAAGAAACACTGTTTCTCCCAAACCCAAACATCTATAAATTAGAAATGTATGTAAATTTTTGGTGTTAGATTTACAGGTAGATAAAGGTTTTAACAATACACTTTTTTACCGCAAAAATTAAATAATTAAAGAAAAATAGCAAAAGTAAAATACATTATTTCTAAAACTATTAACTAAATAATCAAGCATATACACCTTAAATTTTAGGTATGATATCATTGGGAATAGTATTGCTAACATAAGATATTTGCCACTTCCATCATTTCTAGCCCGTAAAATTATAAACAAAATTAAATGTAAAATTTATCAATTTCATCTATATATATATATAATACAAATACCACTAACTAACTCCACGAAATCTCAAAAACCACAAAACGGATTGGAATGAAATTTGCTATGTAGCTTCCACTAGGGCTCTAGGTGCTTGCTAAGAAAGGTTTAAACAAAATCGAAATTTTATGTTGTTTGGGAGGGGAAGGGTTTAAAATTACTAAAAAAAATCCACCGAACGGATTGGAAGGAAATATGGTACGTAGCATCCTCTAGGGCCGTAGGTGCTCGCTAAGGGTTTCAAAAAATTAAAAATTTTAGGGGGGTTTGGCGTGGTAAAAGTTACTAAAAATCCACATAAGAAACACAAACTATAACATATTTATTGATATATTTGTTTGGTTAATATAGATTTAACTTTGTTTTATCTCTCAGTACAAAGCTGGATCGGGCTAGCTAGTTCCTTGCTAAATCGAAACATATACTAAATATAAATTAAATACTTAATTAGGTGTCAGATTCTAAGGTAAGTAAAGGTTTTTTGAAAATACCTAAGTAATAGCATTGTATTTGGATAACCTAATAGAACTCCGATCCAATGCAATATTTGAATCCACTGTAAATTCGACGTAGTGGCGCTATCTACTGGTTAAACGACGGAAGCGGTGTGAAGCACCAATGCTACCAATGATTTCTCCCTAGCGCTACCTCGCGGCGCGATCATGTACTATTTTCCCGACAACCTTTTTTTCGGCACACAGCCCCCGTATGCATGCATAATCTATTTTATCATTCATGATGTATGGTTATATTGAAAAAACAAGAAAAGTTATCAGCAGCAAAACTTAGCCATTCAGCTATTACAGCCATATCAATGCACTTTGTATATAGAAAGTTGTAGCAATCAGAATGCACGAGAGAAACTCTGAAATGAAAGCTAATTACAAATGTAACTAAACATGTAGAATTTCCATGTAGTCGTGTTTTAATTATGTAATGTATAGTGGTAAATTAACGAGGTATTAGTATAACAAAGCATTGTGAATTCGCTTCCATTATATACTTTACTTTATGTATACTGTTGCAAAGCCATTCACTGAACTTGTAATGAGGTTGAGTACTCAGTGAGGACAGAAGCGTAATATTTTATTTCCCCTCAACCGTTCTAGTAAATAAACTTAATTAACAATATGTATTCCACTCTCGTAAGCGATGACCCCTTATCATACCTTGATCGGCAGCACACCTCGTTAATGGGCTTTTCGGGAAACTACCCGTTACGTAGATTTGTGTCTACATTAGCAAGCCTTAGAAAACGAACAACAACAGCTGTCACTACAGTAAAATTATTTGACAAGTTTGATTAATGTTTCTCCAAGTTATAGTACGTGTTGAGCATTACAAACTTGTCGTGATGGACAACGATATTCACTGAACTATGTGCGCACAGTAACATAACTGTTTGTATTTAGGTTCTTGTGAGATATTATTTGTACGGGTTTAAATTTTAACTTTAAACTACATATTAACATTAGTAGAAGTGTTAGTTGTACAAAAAATAAGTTTTTCTTTAGGAACTATAATTTAATTAAATAGATAGCATAGCAAGAATTACAATATTATCTGGTTTGAACTTTGCATAACAACCGACTAAATCAATGAATATATTTCAACCGTGTCTGTCTGTCCGTTAGTGACGCTATCAAATGAGAACAGCTGGACGTATACAGGGTGGTCAGTACCAAGTGTTAAAAACTTCGGGAAATGGTTCTATGGGTCAAAATAAAGAGAAAACCAAGAATAATATTTTTCGAAAAACGCTTCATTTTCCAAATATCCGCCATTTTGTTTCTTTTACTAAATAACTAATATCTGTTTGAATATTTCACTCCTAAATTACCCAAAAACCGTAGATTTTAACAAAAAATGTCAAGACACTTTTTTTGTAGCTCCAATATTGTAGTTTACTTTCGTCTTTGCTTCTCGTCTAAATTACACCCGAAGTAATACTAGTACAGTATTAACAGCGTTGATTTAGCGTGATTTCAGATTTTACGTAAAACGTATTGAGTAAATGTAAAATGTAAAGTGTTTGGTTTCCTCTGATTACGGTTTTAGTCAAATCATCATTGCATTATTTGAAAGCTTTAATGTAATAAGAAAACATGTTTAATTGCTTTAACTGTAAAAACAATGTATTTTAATGATGATTTGTT
This sequence comes from Philaenus spumarius, assembly GCA_018207615.1. NCBI lineage: Eukaryota > Metazoa > Arthropoda > Insecta > Hemiptera > Aphrophoridae > Philaenus > Philaenus spumarius. The sequence continues at coordinate 76,336 of JAGFPH010005965.1, forward strand.
TTTCGGAGTAATCTAACCTAACAAATTGTAAGATTATAGTGTCACAATATCTAATGTGACATTTATTTATATTAATTTCCATAAGTTTACATTATTTCCGTGGTGAAATTATAAAAACGTGAATTGTTGGTTGGTCTGTTATTAAAAATTTTAATTTTAACAATTATTTTTCTATGGTAAATGCAGTTTGGGTAACAAGTCATTGTAAATTTACTTAGCATTATGGCGTAAATTTACTTTACGATCCTCAGATGATATTTGCAAATCATGATATTTTTTTGGAGAAAATGAGTAGTGCTGCTAAGTATCAACTAACAGCTGATTTACATTCTAAATACTATAGAGGTTAAAACGAATTTTACTTACTCCTTTCCTTTCGGATTGAAAATATGTAACATCAATAAACCTACAGGAAGAGGTTACCAATGGATTGTTGAGGAGAATCAAACAGACTATGGGAAACTTCAAACTAATTGTTAGTGATATTCCATTGTTAGAAGAGGTTAACAATGGATTGTTGAGGCGAATCAAACAGACTATGGGAAACGTCAAACTAATTGTTAGTGATTTTCCTTTGTTAAAATGTAAATTGGATAATAGTTATGTTTTCAGTATTCTACTCTCAATACCTTTAAATAGGATTTGTCAAATGTCCGAATTGTTATTACAATTTACATCTTGAAACTCCTAAATCGAAAACTGTTTTTATTGCGAAAATTCAAATTATTATATTATAAGTGATGTGTACTCACGTCACACGATCCTTAATTAGTTTTTCTTCTAAACTATAACGGAACTTTAGTCTATCGTCAGGTTGTATATAACAATATAGACATAAAACTGAACATGACAAACAATTCACTTCAAATAATGAATTCATTTTTCCAGTATCCAGGTCACTAATATATATAATAAAGTACAATACCTTTTATTTTCCGTCAGTGAACCTCTTTGTTTAAAACTTGTTTACAGTTTTTGACGCGTTTCGAGGTTTTATCTCATCATCAGAAAGTCTCTCTATACATGGAGGTCGTCAAAACGTTAAATACATATACACAAACACAAAACACAAAACACATTTAAAAAACACAGTATGTAGATGCGCATCTTACGACTCCCGGATATCGACTGGTTGTGCGTTATCAAACAGAACACAAAATAAAACTACAATACGCCGCGGGCATTCTGAATTGTTATCGCTGCGTCATACAGGGTGTTCGAATCAAATTTCAGTTGGTCGTTTAATAATCGGTGTTCATTATTTGAGTTTAATATTTTAAAAGCCTTTTAGATTTCAAATTCTTCTACGGCGTTCATAAATTTGCCTTTACTGCAAATCTTAATTGGTTTGAAGTTGCTGTCAAAGTCCGAGTAACTATGGTCTTTGTCAAGTTTCATATAGGTCAAACGGGAAGAGCTTTCAAGTTTCAGTTTAAAGAACACCTGCCAAAGATGACTATTTCGGATAGTAAATCTAACTATGCGCGTCATTTAATCGACTGGTTTACGTAGTTCATTGTTGGACATTGTTCCTTCATTTGTACCGTTACCTAATTGGTGTCGTATAATATATTTTAATGGATTGCTATTTGGTCATTTAGTATATATTTTTAAGTTTTGGAGACTTTATGAATTTTCTAGTGCGTTTAAGGAATGTCCTTTCCTAAGTACGAGTAGAATACCCATATTAGTAGTCAGATTTGTGTATGAGTAGTTCATTACACATTTTTAGTATGAGTGTGGTAGGAGGGAGAAAGACATTTTGTAAATATTGTTTCTATAGTTCCCTCTGACGGCGAATATCTGCCCTGGAATAGGACTTTTCATATTTATTTCCATCTTTTAAATAATTTACTGTTATAAAAATAAATACAAAATATAATTGTTTAGCATCACTAACAATGCGTTATCTGAGTTTTATGATATGAGTTAATTGCTTTTGAAAGGCTTCAGTTGTATGTATCAAGTATCACAAGCCGTATGAGTATATAAAACACGTTAGAGATGGGATTGTAGGAAGGGTACCAGGTAGTTTGGAGATTTTGTAAATACTTCTTATAAAAGGGTTTCCTTGACGGTGAAAACCGTCCCATGATCATATTTTTTATTATTTTTCAGTTTGTTTAAATAATGGAAGTGCTAAGTTTAAACAAATCCTAAATTGTATGCATTACTGGAAAGCATAGTTTTATTTAGCCTTTCTATAAATTTCGGTAAGAGCAGACTAGGGCGAGTTTTTTTTATTTGCGGTCTATAAATTCACTTCACTAACGGAAAGTAATAAATTTACAGCGTCCAAAAACAGCGTGAAAACACACTGGGCACACGATTTATCGATAACAATAACGTAAGGCACTTTAGTTTTATGCACTTAAAAACACTTTTTGCAGCTGTAAACATTACAGGTCATTACTTATCACAAGAAATATACTTTCATACACGCAGACGGTTATTTCTGTGCAAGTGAAATTATTAACCGTGGTACATCCTTACTGGAAATCAATAATGGAAGTTTGTCACAATTTGTGAACAGGTAGGATATTACGTTCTATAAAGCGGAACTTAATTGTTTTTAAATTTTATTTGTCTTTATTATGCAATGACGTCATAGTATTTCATCAAATGAGTTTAAACAATGTTTTAAAGTAAATTAAATAGCTCATCTTTCCTTTGGCTAAGGCCTGGAAACATTTGTATATTTGTACAGAACGCACCTTTAAGTTTTCCTTCATCGTAATGCGCACAATAAACAAGATCACTTGGTAAGTTAAACGGAAACGGAAGTATCGCGTGCAAGGCGGACATTTCGGTGAAGTTGACATTCTGTGCACGTGAACAAAGATCCAAGTAAAAGCTGAAGGCAGGTCGTGACGTCACGCAAGGCTAAAACCATTCCAATAAGTCGCTTGCATTGTGAAATAGCAGATAACTCGACTAATTGGCATTTAGTTTTAATCAAAAAATGTCCTTAATATTGAAACCAACGTGAAAATTCCACCGTTTAGAAATTTACTAAGAGGGAAAAACTAAATGAGACAAATTTTTTTTATATATTTGACTTGTAGTAAATTTAGAGTTTTCGAAATAAAATATTGTTTTTCGTTTTAGAAAATTTAATAATTTCGCCGCTAAATAAATACAAATAATATTCTATTGTTATTGTGTGCACTTTAATTTAGCTTTAGTTGATATGGCAACGAATAAACATATAATATATATACTCGTATACCGGGCGAATCTCACCCCCCCCCCCCTGTGAGCAAAATAAATTTTCCAGGAGACATTTTGAAATGGTTAAAGATAAAGTCAAACTTTAAATACAAAAAAAATTGTTTTTGAAAGACCTTTTCAATTATGTGCTTCACGACTAACGTTACTACTTGGAGTTTTTGCCTTTTTTTTAATTGGATGTATTTTAAAATTTGAAAATCTTGAGTAAAGGAACTTAAGCACATTTTTGGAAAGGGTACCTCCTCATGAATCTGGGATAAAAATTATGGTTTATGTAGGCTATGTTGTGTGGTAACAATAAAACTAACTGCAAAACACTACTTTTTTGACATTTTGGAACACTCTGTACATACGCAGTAAGATAAGTTGAAACTTTTTTCCACAATGATCAGTGAACAGAAACCTTTCAAACGAGGTATCACTCGATTTATCTTTATATTTAAAGATTTTCCAATAAAAAGACCCCACCCTCCAAAAAGAGCACTTTTGGGGCATTTTTGAGATTTGAAAACATTTTTACTGAATTCTTTAGGGTCAAAATAGGGGATTTTAAGCTAAGACGAAGGCTTTAGCTCATTCCGTTCAATCGCTATAAAACACGGGTGGTCTGATTTTACAGTTGACCTGTGTAATCACTTTAAACTCATAACAAAGTTGGAGACTCATAACAAAATGTCTGCCAATATTCTCTCGTTGTTTATAGTAACGTACACGTGTAACCGAATACAATGTTTATGACGTCATGTAAATGTTCTATGTAAAGGTTGTAAAGTAAAACAATGCGCCGTACATAACTCTGTACTGCACGGTGAACGTGGAATCGAGTGTTGGAGCTGACCTTTTATTTTTTATACTTATATTCTAAATGAGAGTAGAAATTACTTTTTTTTATTTTTGAACCTTTCTACGTAATAATCCCTAATATTTTAAAGCGGACTCACATGTGCGTCCCATAGCAAATAGGCCTAAAATTGGCGTGCGAAGCACGCAATAGTCTGTGTATTGAACATTATCTTAATACGTGGGTTGGTCTTGCGAAGCACGCAATGCTGAAAAAACTCCCAATACGGAGGGGGGGGGCGGTTGGTGTCCGAAACACGCAATGAACTGTGGGTCGGCCCCTTCTCGCAGTGTTCTATGGCAAGCTCACATGTGCGTCCTTAGCAGTTAACGTGTCAAAATAAGATGTTCAGCAATTTTTTGACTGTTGGGACGTGTTCTTTGAACCTCTTTCAAAAGGTTTGAGCACGATGTTTCGTAAATAGCTGTGCTATCAAATTTGTATCACCTTTAACTTTATTTAAATGTTTGTGATCGTTTTATTGTTTAATGTTCCGTGACAACGGAGGAGATTCCCCAGTAAATTGATAATGGATGCATAGCCGAAACGTCAGTCGTTTTATAATAACATTGACTAGTGAGACGGTAAGTGTAAGACTATATTAATTTATAACAGTAGTCGGAATGGCGACAGACAAAACAAATTATTTACATTTGACTGATTGAAAACTATACGAAACACCGGAACCGGTAATTGGTGATTGGTTTGGAATAAAATAACTAAAATATATAAATATAAAATAAATCAGTCGGTTCCTATTTGTGGGATGAATAAACTTATCCGGCACTTTCTGCGTCTAGTTAAAACCAAATATTATTATAAAATAAAATAATGATAAACATTTAGAAATGTAAAATAAAACAAATGCATATACCTTTTCATTCGTAATTCTGTACGATATGATCGGGTAGTCTGTAGGCCTATAAACAACCAGAGCTCGACCAATGAATTGTATAGTGCTGCAGGACAACATGACAATGCCTTTGATTGGCCTATACTGATTGTCTCTAAGAGCTAACTTTGTGATTTCATGACAACTAATCTGCCGACACATTGATACAATTGCTTCACTTTACAGAAACTGTACATTTACTACAGGATTACCCTCCGTATGCAGTTGATTTCTGCCCCTTTCCCAGTATGGCTAACTATGGTTCATATCGAGAACGGTGTTTTATAATTGTTGAAATCACAGACAAACAATAAACAAATACTTATAGTGTAGTAATAATAATCGATATTAATTACTTCTCGATTATGGTATGATTGGTATGTGTCTCATGAATACATTTAGGATCAGTATGACGGAAAACCTACCTTATCTTATAGGTAAACTTGTTGAACTTAACGTCGCATAGTCCAATTTTAGACGACCAACGTCGGCCGTTTCGACTATTCAGCCATTCTCAAGTTAAGGACCATTGTTAAGGACTACATAACTCAGTGAGCAACTCCTTCAGAAAAAATAGGGTACATTACGACGTACAGCATGAGAAATAATTTGTCGCAAGTATTCAATAGAAGTACAAATACCAACAAACAGGAGTATACCAGATATCATGTGCTGATTGCCACAAAAAATACATAGGGCAGACGATCATTTCATAAGAGGTTTAAAGAACATCTTTCTCCCGCAATACAATCAGCACAACCTAAGAAAACCGATTCAAAATTTTCTGAACACATTAAATAAACAACACACAAATATGATGTGATTGACAAATCTTTAACCATTTTGCATAAGTGTAGCAAAGGGAAGCTTATGAATGCTCTGGAGCAGTATGAGATTTATAAAGCTTTTAAGACAGAGCAAGGAACGCCACTTAATGATAAACTTAATTTCAATTCCAACCCATTATTCGACTTGGTAATAGATGTAGCAAAATCAAGTACAGATAATAACTATGCTCAAACGTAACACCGACAGTCCAGCCGTGGACAGTGAACTAACCACATGGACATTAAAATGTGCGAGCGTGTAACTTGTAATTGTGTACTCGTGTGTATAAGTCAGTGTAATATGTGTTTTTATTTTTAATAATGACGAAGGACAATGGTCCTTAACTTGAGAATGGTTGAATAGCCGAAACGGCAGTCGTTGGACGTTTAAAATTGGACGGTAAATTCAACGAGTTTACTTAATAAACAATAGTCGGTATGGCGAACATAAACAATAATAACTTACCTTATACTATTTATTTTAAATTGTTTCCATATAACAGTCGTTTAAGGCTTATGAATTTTAGATAAGTTTACAATTGTGCGATTGCATATATAACTTTGCAATACGTTTCCAAATCTAAGTTTTGTCATTCCAAAAACTCACTCCTTATACTACTTAAGTAAACACATCAAAATCAGTAAGAGCAGTCAACCTTGAGAAGACTGGCTTTATGCTATTATTACATTAGTAACACTCTCGAGTGAGACTAGAATATCGTTTGTAAGGACGCACATTCAGGAAATACCACATTTTTTCATTTTCGCTCATGCAGAAAATTTTACAGAATTTTAAATATATTTCGTCAAATTTATGCTACGTTATAGCTTCCAAAAACAACTGTAAAAAATATACATATCAATTACATAAAAATCATGGACACATACATGTAATTATTTTAATGTTACCATTTAATCTAAGCTTAATGATATGGCTAAGCTTGTTTGCATATCCGGTTCAACTTTCAGAAGTTAGTTCTATCTCCCAGTCTGACTCACGATTGAGTTTATTCCTTCAGTCATTCTTTGTAAGAGCATACTTAGAAAATCCTATGTAACAAAAATAAGTTGTAGAATATGGTAGTAATTTTTTCACAGTACAATCGGCAGATTCTCGGTATCACATTTAAGCTATGCCCAAATGAGTTAAAAATAGTTTTTATGATCTTTTCACCTGTCATATCAATAGTGTCAAACATACTATAATCCATGGGAACTGTCAAATTCTTAACATAAATTCGACATAATTTTAGTTTTTATAGAAATCAAAATATTCGAACCAACGTACAAAAGTAAAGTCAAAGTTATGTTCAAGTTTATTGAAAAGTACAAAGTTAATGGTAAGAAATAATTTTGTTTCTAGAATTCCCTCAAGGCATCGTCAATTTGGAGGGGAATTTCCAATTATTAGCTTAAAGGTTGTCGGCTTCTGATATAAATTTGCATATTTTAATCAACGTAGAAAATACAAATCAGAGATATTTTTTCAAGTATTTTAAAATTACAATTTTATTTAAATAATAATAATTTTCTAACTGGAATATAATACTCGTGGAACCCAGGTTCAGAAGCACTGTCTTAGGACTTATTAGGGCTACTCATAACTAAGCAACACCAAAAACATAAAAAACCGATACAAATATTTCAATTATTTTAACAGTATTAAATCAGCTGATAATGGAAATGCAACTGACGAATAGATTATATGTAATCAGCTAATGAACATATTGTAACCAGCTGGTATGTTTATTATAAATTGTTATATATTTTAAGTAGACAACCTTAATTTTCTCTTAAAATCCTTTCGCTACTATTCGACCAACTTAAGGACATCATTTTAAACTGAAAGACATTTGCAAAAGTGAGCGGTATTAGAGTCGTTTCACGTATTACTTGTAAATGTTACAATTTACATTAGCCGTACGATTTTAATCCTAAGGGGGTCTTTACAGATTATATCAGAAAAAGGTTAAATATGTAATAAACTTGTAAACACATTTGTAATATACTACATTTGATAAGATTTGTAGAAAAGTTTGCTTTAACCAGCCAATAAATACAACTGTCAAAGCAGACGTGTATTTAAGCAGGATTTGGTTGACGTAGAGCTTCCTTTCATATCAAAGGATCTCGGTGACTTTACTTTACTTGAAAAAAAACTTTAAAACCTGTGCTGCACAGCTTAGATTAAAAAACTATATTTTTAGTATATCTAAAGGAGTTTTTAAAAATATGAAATGAAGGAAAAAAGGTTTTGTAAATTATTTTGCACTTTTCTCAGTTCAAAACTTTCCTTGTCTCATTAGATGCGTGTTTATATCATGTTGAATTGGAATTAAAATATAAAATGTTTTAAACAATGTACCCAAATTGACTATTTTGGTGTACCAGGTTGACTATTTAAAACTGTTTCATAATAGACATTTTTTTAACTTCCCTGAATTGGAAGTTTTTGTGTATGCAAAAAGAAAAAAAATATAAATAAGTGCAAACTCAAATCTTGCCAAATAAAATTTCATAAAAGTTCAAAATTAATGAGGTTCTAGAAAATGAGTTTTGCAAGACCATAACCAAAATTATGGCAGTAGATGTAAACATATATCGATAGTCAGTTCCTTTTATATGATGTTTAACCAGCCAAAATAAATTTCATTAGTAACTAGTGGCAGGACAAACCGTTCTGGAATCTTGATCAGGATAAACTTGTGTATCCTGGAATTATTTCAAACGGTAAAACGTGTATTAATAAATGCACTACAATTAATTTCATTGCATGATTATGGTACCGAGTCACTGATAGTTAATAGTAATTATTTACCTCATAGTCTTGTGAATCCTTGTCGTTAACTTTAAGACGACATGTTTCGAAGCCGTAACTCCATCATCTGGTCATTCCTCTGGTGAGTTCGTCGAACATTAAAACTGTATAAATACACACATTTACACGGACACTAACACACAAGTCACAGTTCGTCACATAAATAAATACACTGAATAAAGATGTAGCGCATCTCAACGTTATAATAATGCAGTGCAGCCTACCCTGCGTACTGGGTGGAACACCATTTTCATGAAAAAACAAACAAACAATATTTTGTAGATTCTATAAAATTGTATTGAGTCTTTGAAACGACTGGGGAATATTCAACAATTTATTTCTTATAACTTGCAATTATATAATTAATAAACCGAATTCAGTTTCTCACAAAAACCGTTCAATAGTCAGTTATGGTTACATTTCGAAACTTATATATTTATTATAAATATAAATTTGTAACTATAACTACAACTGAGAGAAGGCGAGTTTTTAATCAAAATACCGTTTTAGTACTAAACGTTTTGATTAGAAACTGTCATTTTATCTATATATATATATATATATATATATAAAAGCAAAATACCACTCACTCACTCATCACGAAATCTCAAAAACTACTTAACGGATTGGAACGAAAGTTGGTATGCAGCTTTCTCTAGGGCCGTAGGTGCTCGCTAAGAAAGGTTTTAAAAAATTCGAAATTGTAGGGGGGGTTGGTCAAAGTTACTAAAAAAACCACCAAACGGATTGGAATGATTTGTTTAACGTACCTTCCTCTAGGACCCTAGGTACTCGCTAAGAAAGGTTTTAAAAAATTAAAAATTGTAGGGGGGGTCAAAGTTACTAAAAAAACCACCAAACGGATTGGA